>BQNB010020542.1:0-65335 GCA_026074375.1 Tanacetum coccineum
ATCTAAGAGGTCATGACATGACGTTCGAGGAGTTAGGACACTTTAAATCGTAAATCCAACAACTCGTCGAAACGCCATTCTAAATTAACTTTTAAATTACAAGTTTATATATGAACTTTTTATGCTTAAACCGAGATTGTACAAGACTTATATATGCGTTATTTCATGATATTACCAACATCATAATATGTGAGAAAGTGTACAAAATCATAATCACAAGAAAAATTATATTTTTCATGTTCAAAAGTATTCCTAATGGTGATTTCACTATATAGCACATCATATACATAAAAACTCATAAACTAAAAGCATAAAGGTTTAAAATAGACCTTATGATGTATGATGATGATGATAATCAAGTGCTAAACCCTTGTTTAGCCACAAAACCAAAGCTTGCAAGTTGAAACCCTAGATTAGCTTTAGAAAACCCTAATCTTTCCTTTCTTGATTAACACTTGAAAATGCTTAGCCAATACTTGGAAATACCTTAGAATATCTTAGGATAGATGTATATAGAAGTGTATGGGTTGTAGAAAAATTGATATGGATTTGGTTTGGTCTTTGATCCTTGCCGTGAGCTAGTAGAGAGAAAAGGGAGAACAAATGTTGGTTTTTGGTTAAGTATTTTGCTTGCATGACTTCTTTTACTAGATATACATGTATATATATGGCAAGACTTAGTCAAGGAAACATTGTAAGGTCCTAGGGATGGTCTTGGTCTTGGTCTAAGTCAAAGAGACAAGGTATGGTGGTTTAATGAGAAGGCATGGGCTAGGTATTAATGAAAGAGATGTATATTTGACCAAACTTGGAAATTTTCTTATTTCTTTGAATCTCTTGCCATAATTTCGGCATATATATGATATACATGATATATTTGAGTAATTTTTATGTATTGGGTATAAATGTGGGTATTTGTTGAAGCGTAGAAAAGTTTTTGGGTTTCCGGGAGTGCCTAAACGCAATTTATCGCGAAACGTATACACTTTACGTATCCGATAAAAATAATAATGAACAAAGTTAATAATTATCCTCAAAATAATTATATAACCCTTGCTTGATGTAAACATTTAATTGTTTGATGCCCGTTTACATTGAACGCTAATTTTTAGCTTACGCGATTTAGCTTAACATTTAAGATTTAAAGCAAACGCGTACAATACAAAAGATACATTGTGGATTTATCGGCGTCGTCAATGACTTGAAAACACAGGGTGTTATATAGTTGGTAAACCATAAACAGCCTCTTTAGTTATATATTTACAACTTTTGAACATGTGATCTATGGTTTTGATTGAATCCATTTAACCATCCGAGCCAAGATTTGGTTTTCAATATCCAAAACAATAATGATGAACAACATACGAACCCATGCTCATATATTTATTTTTTCATAAATAATTTTTAGATATACACCATGTATAAGTTATAGAAAATATATACTCGATAAGTAGATTTGATAATTAACACAATCCTTATCTCCTAACAAATAACTCGACATTTAGTTATTGAGATCATTCATATATATTTCATGGCCAAAGATACGTGGTCTCTTCTATTTGATCAATGACGTTTGTTGAAGCCACCTTTTTTACATTGATTGTCCTGCTATTCAAGCCACAAATTCAGAGAAAGAGGTTATACTATTCATTCAACCATATGTAAAACTGGTACTCTTTTTATTCTTCTTTGTTGAAAATCCACATATGTAAAAGTTAGTGAACTTGAGGTTATACATAACTTGGATTTAATACATATATATTATTCAGGACTTTATAAGAATATAGGAATGATCATTCTATTTGTAAATGTTAAGAATGATCACTCTCTTTTTAAAAATACATATGTGATCATTCCATTTGTAAATTAATATAAGAATGAACATTCTATTTGTAAGTGGGTTATATTAATACATATCTTTATTCTACCATATGTAAAAATAATGTGATCATTCTATTTGTACTACATACGTTTGTTGAAGCCATTAAATTCAGAGAAAGAGGTTATGCTATTCGTAATATGGTGTATTCAAGCCACCGTTTTTATCCTATTCATTCAACCATAATAGGTTATGCTGCTTTTATTCATTCTGATGCAATACTGTAAAACAAAGATTAATCATGTTTAGATATATGTTGCATAAGTTAATAGTTATCCGATGCTGTAGTTAAAGGTAAAGATATACGGTGAGTTTTGTATACTTTATCATTCCTGGAATATTTTATTAGCCATGGCTCACCTTCTGCCCATGCATCCTTCTAGGCATTTGAAATGACTGGTTGGAGACTTGGATATATTGCTGGTCCTAAACATGTTGTTGCAGCCTGAAAAAATCCAAAGTCACGCACATTATCTCATGTCACATTCTCTTTTATGATAGCTACCATGTGATTCATATCGCAATCAATGTGTTAGGATCATCTCTCATTTGATATATTGTTAAGTTCATTATATTTTTCTGCATAAGGACTCTACTGGTCCCTATATACTTTGTTGATTTAGTCCACATCAGGTCCAGTAGTATAGCTCAAAAAGCTACAGTTGCTGCTTTAGGAAAGGAAAACGCTGGTGGAGAAGCAATATCACATATGGTCAAAGCATTTTTTGAAAGAAGAGATATTTTGCTTACAGCCTTTCGGGAATTGGTTGGCGTGAGAATATCTGAACCGCATGTACAATAACTATTTTGTTGATACTGTTTGAGAACCATGTTGTATCTCAAGTTTTGTTTCTGTTTGAGAACCATGTAGTTTTTCAAGTTTTGGTACGCTTCTGTTATTTTTTGTTGTTGGTGGTTCGCACTGTTGGTAATAATGGAACGCGCCTTGATATTCCTGAATGCCATTTGGGGAATCTAATAGCAGGTATGCAGTGAATATTAGTATAATCTCAATGATTGTTCACACATATTCATTATTTTTCCTTTGCTAACCATAATGATTGGTGATATATTCCTTTTAGATTGTTGGGCAGAACCAGATCAACGACCAAACTATGAAGAAATCCTCTCATGCTTAATGAGCTATGAGATGCTGATATAATTTTTAGGATTGCAAAAGTTAGTCGCTTCCATCTTCTTAATCATCAATGCCTCATGATATGCAAGTAGATCAGATAGGGAGATTTCATGTTGTGTTCAATCAGTTATGGGATTAACATCATTCTGACTTTTGGTTTCATGACTCTCGAAAACACATATAGGGCTTCTCTTTTCTGTAGCAATTTGGTACTCATCACTACACTTTTGTAAGTTTTACATATTTTCATCATATTCTGGCATTCCGGGCATAAAACCTTGAAGAATCCTGTATACAACATGTATATCTTTCATTTGATAAAATTTGACCGTTGGATATATTTCACATTATGAGTTTCAAGTGGCAGTATGACATGAACAAAACAACTGGAAAAAGACCTGCACGTACTTTTTTTACCCAAAGATGACATTCAAATAAATAATACAAAGCGTAAAATCCCTTCAATTACCCAAATCAGGTAGAAAGTTTTTGTTAATAGTTACATTACATGATAGACGGATAGTTTGAAAGTGACTCGCGTATCCTTTATGTTTACTTATTTTGGTAGTCTGCGATGAGAATGAGATTGCAATGGACTTAAATGTAGAGATTACAGAAATGTAGAGTGTTTATATGAGGGCTGGAGTGGCGGAAAAAATGTAGGCAGGTTTAGTGATGGCAGAGATGGTGGACGTAATGGTAACAGGTTCAGTGTGGACTCTCCAGGTGGTTATCCGTGAACAATATGTTCAAATATTTTGGCATATTGGTATAGCTGATGAGCGAAACACAACGATTTTGTTGTTAATTCATTGTTTTAGCTTTTCTAAATGATCAATTTTACAATATTTAGTGGGTGTGGGCTTTTAATTGGGTTTTCGATTAAATGATATAATTGTTTGGCATTTGATTTGTTAACACGCTCTTAAAGTACCTTGAGTGTTGTTAATGATATTGATATTGATTTTCCAACTAGGTACACTGCGAGGCCTTTTTGTATTAGGCGTAATGCAAAGATTGCATGCTACATCACTGTTAGGGGAGATAAGGCAATGCAGCTTTTGGAAAATGGCTTGAAGGTTAAGGAATACAAACTTTTGAGATGCAACTGCTTTGGTTTTGGTATTCAGGAGAACATCAATCTTGGTATCAAGTAAGTTGCTGTTACGCTTCCTTTAAATGTTTAACAGTAGTATTAGATTTGGTTGTATGTTGATTTAGTCTGTATTTTGTAGCCACTTTTGTTATTAATTAGAAAGATGCTTAGGAATGTGATTCAGTTATTGCTTATGTTTAAGGGAGGAGTGACCGTAAGATAAACATACTTTAGAAACATTCAAAACTATAATTCAAGACTAGAATGCAAGCTAAAATGTTATTGTAAGCTAATATGTTTTAACTTTACTAGACCACTATGTACATTCTGGCATAAGTGACAGTTAGAACATATCTGATTCTTGATGAAAACCACCTAAAGTGTGCACGTTAGATTCATTATGTTTTGTTATGACTTGGACTAATTCCTGTAGTTTTAGATAATACAAATACTAATCTTTTTCTAATTGCATGTACAATCTATTTACCATATCTATGGTATGGACTTCTTTGTGAATTGAGCTACCATCCTCAACTGAGTAAAATAACATAATTGGCTGTTAACTTATTGTTGATTGCGCAGTTGGATTTGGCTAGGGTGAAGACAAAAGTTCCATAAGGAACATGGTCAAAAAAAAGAACAAACCGCTTCATCTTATCCATTCATTTTATTTTCATCTAATGGTTTAAATTAATTCTTATTTTAATTTAATTAAAAAACCCACTTTCACCCTATTTTTAAAAATTAAATATCTCACAAACCGTTAATCGTTACGCAAAACGAAACATACCATCGCGACGAGAATTAAATCATCTTTCTATAGAGAGGCACTTCTATATACTTTCGACGAACTTTTTTTTCGAATTTTTTTTTCAATCACGTCTGAAAAAATCACATGAGATTTGTATCACAATCTCATGTGATTTCAAAAAATCCCATGAGATTTTTTCTGACGTGATTGAAAAAAAAAATTCGAAAAAAGTTCGTCGAAAGTATATATAAGTGCCCCTCTATAGAAAGATAAAAAAATACTCGTCGCGATGGTGTATTTTTTTTCGTTAAACGATTTATCGTTTGCTAGATATTTGAGTTTTAAGAAAAATGTGTGATACTTTCGACGAACTTTTCAATCATCGTCTGAAAAAAATCACATGAAGATTTTGGTATCACAATATCATGTGATTTCACAAAATCACATGTGATTTGTGATACAAATCTCATGTGATTTTTTAAGACGTGATTGAAAAAAAATAATTCGAAAAAAAAGTTCGTCGAAAAATCACGTCTGAAAAAATCACATGAGATTTGTATCACAATCTCATGTGATTTCATAAAATCACATGTGATTTGTGATACAAATCTCATGTGATTTTTTCAGACGTGATTGAAAAAAAAAATCGAAAAAAGAGTTCGTCGAAAATATATATAGAAGTGCCCTCTATAGAAAGATAAAAAATTACTCGTGCGATACTTTCGACGAAACTTTTTTTCGTTTTTTTTTTCAATCACGTCTGAAAAAAAATCACATGAGATTTGTCTCACAATCTCATGTGATTCAAAAAACCCTTGGAGATTTTTTCTGACGTGATTGAAAAAAAAATTCGAAAAAAAAGTTCGTCGAATGTATATATAAGTGGCCCACCTCTATAGGAAGATAAAAAATAATACTCGTCGCGATTGGTGTATTTTTTTTCGTTTAACGATTTAACGTTTGCTAGATAGTTGAGTTTTAGAAAAAAGGTGGGAAAGGGATTGAGGGGAAAAAAATGAGTGGTTGGGATTAACCCATTGTTTTTTTTTTTGCCATTAGTTTTTTTGTGGATTCAACTCCTGGGTGTTAATGGGTGGAAAACAAGGACGAACATATGTTGTTAGTGATTCCACTCATGGAGACCATGTCAAACCACCTCCTGGAATACTATGACTAAGGCATGATGTCATACAATCTGAGCCTCTTTGGATTGTGATTCATAATGTCATATATATAATCATCCAAGGTCTCTACACGCAAGATTATGAGCCCTCCAGTAAGGCTAAGCTTTAGGCGAGTCCTACAGACATTATGGGAAGAGGAAAATTAGACTGTGATGGACTGGGTACAGAATTTATGGATTGGCCATTGTTCTTTTGTTAGGTTAACAAATGGATTGATGGATATAATAGAGGGGTCTACATTGGTGACAATAACGAATTTCTATTAGACCGAACATGATAAGGTCATGTTGTTGGGTCATTCGCATGAGTTCTTAGCCAATGCTGGCATGCAGGTAACCTCTCTAAGATGTATAACCTCAGCAGCTATGCCCACAGATGTAGTTGGATGCATCAGAATAAGCTTGAAATTATCAACATCATCCGTTACTCAAGGATACCTTCAAAACGCAAGATCAAAATCTAGGCAGGTATTCTAATATCTGACAACAACTTAAATCTCTCTGATTATGAGCTTCACAATTAGTCATCCACAATTAATATTCTGATAACAAACAACTTTCATAGAGCACATTTTTTTAACACAACCAGTAAATTTTGGGGGTATGCATGTCTAAAATTATGGTTGAAACATAACCCATTTATGTAAAACTTTTTATAGTTTATTTTTTTTATAACAGATCATTGGATAAATTTTAATAGTTAGCATAACAGGAAACATGGAAAAGTGGTGTATAAGTCGCCTGGAGTATACTGATGTGTTTACAACCTCCTAAAATGGATCATTATTTTAAGTAAAGTGTTTGTGACCACAACTTTTGCGGGTCAACCTAACTCGGCCAACCGATTTGACATGTTCAAAATACTACAACACATTTTATCATAACTACTTCAAAATATTCAAAATCGTTATTTTTCTTTCAAGGCAAAAGAAGAACTCCAAATGAAATAACAGATACAAAAATTTGACTATAGCAATAAGAAAATACAACTGAAAACACAAATGGGAACAACAAGAAGGTTGTTAAGACGCAAATACTGGAATGCAAGTATCCTATCTAAGATGTATAACCTTAAATTATATTCTATAATGTAACAATACTCATAGCGATATCTTTGCATAGGTGACTGTAGCATTCAATATCCTCAAGAAAGGACTCCTGGAGAGAATGCCGAGATGCCGCCTTGGGTATTTTCAAGTCGTAAACAACGACCATATTGAATGTTAGTTGTGTGCCATTGGTGTGAACATACATTTATTTTAAATGTGTATGTATAGGACTATATGTGACGAAGAGAATCATATCGAATCATGATAAATAGAAAGGATGGAACTGGAGAACTGAATGGGACTTGAGGGTTAATGGTGCATTCTTTATACCCTTGGGTGAAAAAGTTAGTGTTGAGTATTCATAGACATTAACCAATCAATGTTTTGATTTATTTTATATATTAGCAGCATTATATGTTATGGTAATGGAATTTTTTTTGGCAGTTTGCAGCTTAGGATATTAGCAGTGATCAAGAAGTTGGTGATTCTTGAATGGTGATATACTTTAAGGTTTATGTTGTAAAATCAATAACAACCCAGAAATCTAGCGCGGATTACACGATAACCTAAAGACGAACAAGCAAGGACGATATGTATACGTTGACAGAAAAGTAAGGCCGGACAAGAAAATATCCTTAACCAAACGTTTATTGATTAAGCAAGAAAATAATGTTGTACAAAAACCCCTCCCCCCACTCACCTCTTTATTGTAGAGACGAGGGGGGAAGTAAACCAACTCTAAACCGAGTTAAAACCAAACTGCTACAAGGAGAATAGTCGACACTTTTTTGAATGCCCTAATCTAAACCCTTTTTTGAGATGGTATATATAGAGTCTCTTTTAGGGCTAAACTTGTTAAATCTTCATAATGACACCTAGATCTACGATTTATGCACTTATATGGATACTTAATATAACAATTTCCACCTTAGTACCATATTATCCTATACCGATACTCAACAAAATCAACCTATGTTGGAACCTCGGACTAGGGATAGCCTTTGACAAGGCACCTGTAGCAATACCCGCTACTATCTTTAGCTTGAATCCTGACTCTATTGCGAGTCTCTTTAGTCAAATAGCCTCCTTTGTAGCCTCCGTAAGTGTCATCTACGCCACTTCAGTTGTTCACAAAACCATCATGTACAGCATCATAGCTTCTCAGCATCCTGCACATCCTTATATCATAAACCCGTACCTTGTGATTGGTCTACCCATGGTGTAGTCAAAATCCACAAAAACTTGTACGTCTATCTGTAATCTATGATCAAACTTATCCAACAAACCCACATCTGCAGATGTTATGTCAAGTCTCGTGCAGACCATTTGATACTCCTGGCTTCCAACTGCATATATACATGACCACTTACCATTCTTATCCACATCACAGTCCCCTGACAGGATGGAGTGCCCCTTCAACCAAGTCTGTACCAACTTTTCATTATGAATCCTGGACTGTAACACCCTTAGAGTATTACCACTCTAATCCCTGATGATCTCCAAACCAAGTATATTTCCCTTTGCTTTAACCAACAAACCCTTGGTAATACAGATCTCAGCCTTGCATCCGTAAGAAAAAACCATACCATCTATATAGATAAATAGATGTATAAACATACCTGGTGTAGACTCCTAGTAATAGCCATCGCTGTCGTCATTGCATTTCTTGCAACTGTTGCTAAGCACATACACATCTGTTCGAGCATCCATATCATCTTTCAATCCAACCTTCCACTTGGAAATCACCTCACAAGCAACTGTATTATTGAAAGTCAATGACTCATGTGCATATATCTTCTCCACTGCAGCAACTACAAAAGCAGCCTCATTACTGTCTTCTCTATACTAAATAGTTCCCATACTGAGTGTTGCTCCCTATCATGTGCTGGATGATAGTATATCAAATCCTGAGTTTGTACTTCCTGTAAACCAACTACATGATCGACATTCCTATGAGGTTCCACCTCAAATGTATGACCGTCCTATGGTTCTACCTCAAACTTATCTCCTTGCAACACCTGCATTGAACCCGTACCTACACCAGAACCAATGAAAGTTTTCTTATATTCCCTACTTTCATTAAAACCTATATTCCTGTAAAGCATTACATTTGAAGTAACATCATCTAACCTCCAAAGCTTTATTACCCACTATACCTTTACTGTATCCCAGGAATATGCACTTGACCTTAACCGGTTCAAGCATCCCTTGCTTAATAGCAAGCCAACCAAAAAACCCTAACATATCTATAGGTGTCTTAAATCCAATCGCTGATGATGGTGACCTATTCACTAGATATGTAAACATGGTTGTATCCTCTACCCAAAGAACCTTGGACAGACCAAACTCAATCAGAAAACAACATACCTTAGCCAAGAGTGTCACGTTCATCTCCTTAACCAACCCATTCTACTGCTATAACCCTGCAGCACCCAAATGTTTCGCGACCCCACTCTTCATACATTGTTGTATTGACATCTGATTACAAGAATCAAGAACATTACCCATCTTGATCTTCCGCCCAGTCTGATATTCCTTTTTTTGCTCCTTTACCAAGCAGTCCGTTTTTTTCTTTTCTTCAGGTTGCTTGTCCTCCAACCGTCTTTGAGCCACTGCAGTATTACTAAATTAAAAAACCTCAACTTCATGATCCCTTTGAGCTCCCTGCAGTTCCACCTCAAACCAAACACGTTTTTCATCATTTACTCCATGGACTCCTATTTCAACACCAGGACCAAGTTGTTTGAACCCAACTTGTTTTGAACCTCCATGCTTTTGTACAATATTCCCATCAAGCTTTTCGATGTTTAACCTAGTATTCATACTATCTATTCTTTTAACCCTTTGCTAACCGTTTAACCTTTTATGAATTTACCTACACAAAGCACGATCTAGCAAAGTAACCCGTTTGTAAAAACCCTTGCTTTATCAATATAACCCAAAGAATAAACCTTCTTAGAAGTCGATCAAAGCAAGAAACCCTTCAAAAAACAAAACCATTTCTTACTCAAATATCGATCGAACCATGGGCATAAAATAGTCCAACAAATCGACAACCCTTGAATCAAGAAAGTAACCTACGCATTTAACCCTTGTCGTACTTTTATTTTTGCAAAGCAATTTCTTGTAACCTAAGAAACCTTGCAAAGACTTATTCTCCGACCCTTTGTTTATTCTCATAACCTTGTGATATAAACCTCACAACACCGAATCAAACAAAGTACCTTGTGTGAAACCCTTCAAAGTAATACATTTTCTATTTCTTTGTTAATCGATTTTAAACCTTGTAATAAACCTTACAACCAATCGATAAACCCCAACAAAGTCTCCTTGTGCAATATTCCCCTTGTTGCTATAAACCCTTCTTGCAAATTGAATTAATTAGAATAACCCTAAACCCTCGATTTCGAACAAGTAAACCCGATCGTTAACTTGAAACCCAAGCTAATCACGATCAAAACATAGAGAACCACAAGAAGAAAACCCGCAACAAAAAATAACTTCGATATTGATCCTAGACTTCCAAGAACTTCGAACCAAGCTTTGATACCACTTGTTGTAAAACCTACAACAACCCAGAAATCTAGCGCGGATTACGTGATAACCCGAAGACGAACAAGTAAGCACGATATGTATACGTTGACAGAAAAGTAAGACAGCACAAGAAAATATCCTTAACCAAATGTTTATTGATTAAGCAAGAAAAGAATGATGTACAAAAACCTCTCCCCCTCACCTCTTTATTATAGAGATGAGGGGGGAAGTAAACCAACTCTAAACCGAGTTGAAACCAAACTGCTACAAGGAGAATAGTCGACTCTTCTTTGAATGCCCTAATTTGAACCCTCTTTTGAGATGGTATATATAGAGTCTCTTTAGGCTAAACTTGGGCTAAACTTTCATAATGACCCCCTAGACATAATATTTATAGACTAATATGGATACTATATATAACAGTTTATATGTGTTATGTGCTTATGAGAGTTGTGTTTTATGGCAACTGTTTGAAAGTTGAAGTTAGTAATTGTTAAAGTGCATACACGTCAGTGAAATTGAAAGTTTAAGAATGTCATATTGTCCACACAGCCCCCGGTCATGGTCTAGATAATTATATAACCGGATAAAAATATGGTTTACCTTTAGCATCCCAGTGGACGATGAAGGGAAGTTCACTGAAGAAGCTAGAATATTTTATGGGCTTGATGTATTAGGCGATAGCAATGCTGCTGTGATAGATCACTTGGATGAATGTTAATCAATAGTCATGGTAGAACCTTACAGTAAGTAGCATCATCCATCCATAATTATCAACATTTTTACAATAAGAGCCAGCCATATGAATAGTATAATTAAATGCCATTTACTTCCCTTTTTAGAGCACAAGTATCCATAAGATTGGCGATCAGAAAAGCATACAATTGTTAGGGCTACATCTCAATGGTGTGCCTTAGTTGAAGGATTCAGAGAGGCTGCTATGAATGAGATTAATCAAGTAGTATGGACTCTATCTTAGGTACAAATATATATAACTGGTACATAATCTTTTTTTGATCTTCATAACATGAAGTTGCTCACTTCTTGGATTTCATTTACGTAAGATTATAAGAGTTATCATTTTTAGTTTATGGGCTGGCTTCATGTTCATGTAACATTAGAACCTGAGTTTGGAGCAATTAGTAAACCCCTTCTCATAAGAAACTATAGGAATGATTTAGGAACACTATAAATATCAAAATAGGATCAGATCATAGTTAGGTAAACCATTTTATGGCAGCTACAGGTTTGTATATACCGAGTTTTTTATGAAATGTTTGAGTGGGTAGTGGTGTGAATTTGTTTTGCCGGAGAGACCCAATTGAGTTTTTTTGGTTTGGTTGTTTTTTATGAAATCTTTGCTCCCCATTACAATATAATATGAAGAAAGAAATAAGGGTCGAAGTTTAGACCGATCATAGTAGTTCTCCCTTTTAATTTGATTAACACTATAAATAAAACAATTTATTCTAAGGATTTACATTTCAATTGTGCTTTATGTTTGTAAAAATTTTTAACACCCCCAAAATTTCATGCAGTGTAACCAACAATTTGGGTGTTAAGTCATGACACAATCACATAAGAATATAAAGAACGACTCGAAAAGAGACTTTATAAAACATTAATTCAATTCTTGAAATCAGAGTACAAAGTTGTCCACAAGATCGTCACCATAAAATAACATAAGTTTTAAAAGACATCAACATAAAGCTTTTGAATAATGGAACAAGACAAGTTTATGAAAACTTTTGCGCAATACTCCTCGTCCATGCCAAGTCATCATCCTTGATTACCTGAGAAAAAACATGCTAAAAAGTCAACGAAAACGTTGAGTGAATTCATAGAGTTTATATGAATAAAAGTTAGAACACAAGCATAAATAGTGATTTAATGATGAACTTGTTGATCATACAAGACATTTCATGAATATTGCATTAAGCTCGTGACACCGATCCTAAAAACCGACTAAAATAATAAAAATAATTTTTATAAAATTTAAAAATTAAATATAAGTTCGGGATAAATAATGACCTTAAATACGGAGTTTTACACCCTCCCTCCCTTAAGGGAGCGTCGTCCCAATGCTCTATTCTTCATATTCGCCTTATTCTTGTTCAATAAAAGATACAGATACTTGTTTTTGTTCCCATGTGAATTGCGGACCTCGTCGTGAATTCCATCGAACCTTAACTATGGGAATACGGCTTTGTTTAAGTTGCTTCACCTCACAGTCCATGATTTCTATGTGATCCTTGATAAAGGGTAGTTTGTTGACTAGTCGAATTTCATTTAGTGGCATGACAAGGTTTTCCTAGATAAACATTTATTTCAATGCAGAGGCGAAAGCTTCTATCTTTAGATTATGCGACAAAACATGTCTGAAGGGTTCAATAAAATAATCAAACAAGATAACACACTAATATTGAATAAATAATGGTTAAGGCAAGAAATGTCTGCAATGTGCATGTAGATATGGATAAATTGTTATGAAAATCCTAAATGAAAGGATTGAATATTTTTACTCATGAGAAAGAAAGCAAAAACAAGGAATTAATATGTCATACTGCGGATTAAAGATGTATATGTCGAGTAAGAATAATCAATTAGACCAATAAGCAATGTGAACGAAGTAATCAAGGAAAAGTAAATATTTCCAAAAGAAATAGAGGGCAATGCAAAAAGATTAACTTGAAAAAGAAGCGAATTCGGATCAACTTGTGTTTCCAGTGAACACAAAAGAAAACTTATATGTTTGATAGTTCTTGAAGAGCGATTCTGTTGGGTTTCATGGTTAACGACAAAAGAAAGTAAGGCACAAGGTTCGACTAAAGGGAAGTCTTGAAGCTTAAGGGTTGTTGTATTTTCGTTCTTACAACGATCAACAGGTTAACGTATTTCGGGTTGCCTAGGTTTTCGATTTGAAGACCGAGTAAAAAGGTTCAAAGTATTGTTTGGGTAAAACGGTTCCCTTTTGTTATTCATTGGCAGGAAAAAGTCCTAATGGGATAAAAAGGATTATTTTATTCAAAGGTTTCTTTTAGTTCTTGATTTCAAAGGCTTATAGTTTTTATAAAAAAGGATAAAGACGATTTAACAAGAAGTTACTTGCTTTGAAGGTTAATTTGACCAAGGTGTTTGAAGTGTCTAAATATTTCTTAGTCGTGTTTGCTTAGTTACGGGTTTAGCATATAAAGTTGACAAGGGTGTTACACACGGGTACTTTGTTTAGTTAGGTGGTGTGAGGTTTTTATCACAAGGTTATCAGAATAAACAAAGGGTTTGGACAAAGATGACGGGGACCAAGTTTGACTTAGAAATTTTCATGGAAGAATACTTCGCTCTATTGACAGTAAGGAGAAGGCTTTGATGAACATCGAGGATTAGCCGCACATTGGATATTACCTGCAGCCACAATAGCGGCATACGATAATGTCATTCAGAAAAAAGCTTACAGCGCATTGATTCTTGTGGGGTTTTTTTTTTTTTGAATTATTTGATCAGGTCCTACGGGAGATCACCAAGGAGACGATTGCAGCGGGGATTTGGAAAAAGTTAGAGACTTTATACATGACAAAGTCTTTAGCTAATCGTTTGTACTTGAAGAAGAAGTTATATACTTTTCAAATGCATCCAGGTAAGAGTCAGTCTGAACATATTGATGAGTTTCCGCAAAAAACGAGAGCTGGTAGGTAACTTAACGGCTATAGATACTGCTATATCGGATGAGGATAAGGCATTATTATTATTACTCACATCTTTACCATCATCTTACGATAATTTCGTGGAGACTTTGCTATATCGTCGGGATACTTTGAAGCTAGAAGACGTGCTCGTGACACTTAATTTTAGAGAACTTTAGAAGATGACAGAAGCAAAAAGGGTGATGGTGTTGAAGGGTTTATGGAGGGGGAGACTGGTCGGAAAGGATATAAAGGCATGATATCGATAGTGTTTGGTCAACGTCCATAGGAAAGAAGCAAAGACTGCAGGTGTTATATATTCAGTCTGAGGAGCATTAAAGAAGGATTGTCCCAGGTATAATCACAAGAAATCTCAAGGTTTTGTCAGGATTGAAGATCAGGAATCTGGTTATGGAGCTGATGGGTATGACAGTGTTGATGTTATGGCTATGAGTGTTGAAGAAATATTGGACTGGATCATGGATTCAGGGGGCTCATACCATATAACATACATGAGAGATTAATTGGTTGATTTTGAAGAGTATGAGGGTGGTAAAATACTGCTTGGTGATGGCAGGGAATGCGTATACAGAGGACAGGTAAGGTTCAAATACAGATGAGGGATGGGTCAAGTTTCGTGTTGGACAACGTCAGGTATGTTTCGGAATTAAGACGAAACTTGATATCGCTGGGCATTCTTAAAAAAGAGGGTTTTATCGTGAAGATGCAGTC
Organism: Tanacetum coccineum; assembly: GCA_026074375.1. Lineage (NCBI taxonomy): Eukaryota > Viridiplantae > Streptophyta > Magnoliopsida > Asterales > Asteraceae > Tanacetum > Tanacetum coccineum. Next base: position 15,043 of record BQNB010020542.1, read on the forward strand.
AGTCAAGATCAAGGTTATAAAGGGTTCACTGGTGGTACTATCAGGAACAAGAAGAGCTAATTGCGTATATACCCTGGACGGTCAGGCAGTGACCAGGAAGACATTAAAGGGTAGGAAGCAGTTAGGAGAATATCTGGGTGGAAGATCAAGACGGGTAATGTTTCTTGATTTTTGTAATCAGAGGTCTACACAACAATGTACGAAGAGTGGGGTCACCAAACATTTGGGTGTTGTAGTGATACAGCAGAAATGGGTTGGTTATGAGATGAATGTGACACTCTTGGCTAAGGTACATTGTTTTCTGATTCAGTCTGGTATGTCCAAGGTTCTTTGGGCAGAGGATACAACCATGTCTACATATCTAGTGAACAAGGTCACCATCATCAGCGATTGGATTTAAGACGCCTATAGATATGTTAGGGTTTTTTTGTTGGCTTGCTAGTATTAAGCAAGGGATGCTTGAACCGGTTAAGGTCAAGTGCATATTCCTGGGATACCGTAAAGGTATAGTGGGTAATAAAGCTTTGGAGGTTAGATGACGTTACTTCAAAGGTAGTGCTTTACAGGAATATGGGTTTCAATGAAAGTGGGGAATACAAGAAAACTTTCATTGGTTCTGGTGTAGGTACGGGTTCAGTGCAGGTGTTACAAGGAGTTGAGTTTAAGGTGGAACCGCAGGAGGATCATACATTTGAGGTGGAACCTCATGGGAATGTCGATCATGTAGCTGTTCACATGAAGTAAAAACACAATAATATGATATACTAATCATATATATCACGTGATATGGGGGAGCAAACTCAACACATACACTATCAGCTATAGAGAAGACAATAATGAGGCTGCTTTTGCAGTTGCTGAAGCGGAGAAGATTTATGCACATGAGTCATTGACTTTCAATAATACAGTTGCTTGTGAGGTGATTTCCAAGTGGAAGGCTGGATTGAAAGAATGATTTGAAGCTCGGTCAGATGTTTATGTGCTTACAATGGTTAAGAATGCATGATGTACAGCGATGTCTATGACTGGGTGTATACCACCAGGTAATTTCATATATTTATTTCTTATATAATGATATGGTTGTTCTTGCGGAATGCCAAGGACTGAGATCTGGCCTACCAAGGGTTTGCTGGATAGAGCAAATGGAATGTACATGGTATGGAGATCGTCAGGGTCAGAGTGGAATACTCTCTGGGTGACACAGTCCAGTTACACAGGAAGTTGGTACAGACTTTGTTGGAAGGACACTCTATACTGTTTGTTGAGGGTAAGTCTATCAAGTCCTTGATGTGAAAAGAATGGTAAGTGGTCATGTATATATGCGGTTGGAAGCCAGGAGTATCAGATGGTCTGCACGAGACTTGACATAGCATCGGCAGATGTGGGTATGTTGGATAAGTTTGATTTTGGATTATAGACAAACGTACAGGTTTTTGTGGATTTTGACTACACCATAGGAAGATAGATCAAGTGCCATGGGTAGATCATCACAAGCTACGGGTTGATGATAACAAGTATGTGGAGGAAGCGAGAAGCTATGATGCAGCACATGATGGGCTTAGTCTCCAACTGAAGCGGGGTATGATGAACACTTACGGAGGCTTGCAAAGGAGGCTATTTGGCTAAAGACTCGCAATAGAGTCTGGAATTCTAGCCTAAAAGAAAGTAGCGTGGTATAGCTACAGGTGCCTTGTCAAAGGATATCCCTGTTGCTAAAGTTCAGCATAGGTGAATTTGTTGAGATAATCGTATTGGCTAATATGTATAAAGTGGAATTAAATCTTAGTATCCAAATTAGTTATAAAAATTAAGTTAGAGGGTCATTGTGTAAGTTTAGCCTAATTTAGCCCAACTAGGGAATATATAGGTCGGTTATATACTCTATATATAGCAGAGATGTCAAACGATGTCTTTAGTCTAGGGCATTTAATAGTCGAAAGTTTCTTTCTCTCCTTTGTAGTAGCAGACAGATTCACCCATTCAGATATAGGTTTTCTACCCCCTCATCTCTACAATAAAGTGGTGAGGGGAGGGGTCATAGTATCATTCATTTCTCTTTTTCTGTTCTTAATAACGAAAGTTGCTAATAAAACAACTCCATGAGTAATGTGTTTGTTTTTTTGTCATGATACAACAGGATGTGGTGTGTGTCTAGGTCAACATACAAATCGCGAGTTATCCGCTACAAGCTTCTTCGGTTTTGTTGAAGGTTTTACAAAAAAGTAAAATTCTCAATCTCAATCATATAATAAGATCAAGATTATAAATAATGTGAGGCGTGACGTAGCGGCATGACCAAGCCTCACGCCTTAGCGGCCAAGGCGTAGCCTTTGCGTTTTTAAAGCGTGGCTTAAGGCACCCCAAAATATGAAAATATTTATATATTTATATCATATTTCATATATATATAAGTTTACATAAATCTTTGTACATATGAATAAAGTTAAGAAACTATCCTCACATGAATATCTTCATTCTGGGAAAAAAATTTGTTTTATCTGAGGTAGGGGGGGGGGGAGGAAGAAGAGGGTGTAAGTTGAATCTAAAAGGCTACCTACGCCTCACGCCTTATCGCGCCTTATCTTACGCCACACCTAAAGTCGACGCCTTGGTCTATTTCGTAATGTGGAGGTCACGCCTCACGCCTTAGCGACGCCTTGGCGCCACAAAGGCGCGCCTTTTAGAACACTGGAAAAAATAAAAAAAATAATATGCTATTTCATGAAACAAATATATGCCTTAAATCAATTTATGATGCTTTAATCTCACAAAACAGATTAAGGTGTATACCATAATGTACTGCATGATGTTTTAATCAAAATAATAGATGCTCTAATCATGAACCCATTATTTACTAATCTATACTGCATTATAAAGCATTTAGCCTCAATTCTTGAAAACTGAAAAGTGAAAAACTTAATCTATTTTAGGAAAAACTTAATAGCAGTCAAAACTTAATCGCAGTCAAAACTTAAAAAAGGAATGCATACTAATTGATTGACACAAAATCTTTATAAAAGAACAAAAGACACACATATCCCATTCACACAATTCATTATCTCTCTAAAACACACACAACACTACACTCCTCTCTCTCTCTAAACCAAAAATCAGTTTCTCTCTAACCACCGCCGGCTGTCGCCCCACCACCGCCGGCTGTCGCCGCCGGCCCACCGTAGCTAATTTTTTTGAGGTATTGTTTTATATTATAATAGATCTATATGATTTGGCAAGGTTTGAGGGTTTTTTGTAATATATCTTGAAGGTTTTTTTTTCAATGTTTTATACAGATCTATAATTTTTAAGTAGATCTATAGGTTTTTGTAGGTGTTCGCAAATCTCGCCAAATATGTTGGTTTTTATTCCGCAGGACTTGCCAGAAAAAGTTGTGTATTTATTTATGTTTAATTTGCTTTTGTATTATTGGTGTGAAAATTCTTTATAAGTTTATTTGTGAACTTGTAATATTGTTTTGATTTGTTTTTAATGACTCGCCGGAATAATTACTGCCGTCGGTGGACTCGCCAAAAATCTGTTGCCCTTACTTTACTTGCCGGTTTTGGTTAGATCTATATTTATTTCAAGTATTTATTCATGTTTCGTTTTATTTTATAAAAAATAACAAAATTCGTCAAAAATATATATTTTTTATTTTTTGGTAACTCTCCAATATTATATAAAGCTATGATAAAATTTTCAAAATATTTGGAATTTCGTAGGTATTTCTTTTAGATATAAAAGCTGTTTTTATGTAAAAAATGTGAAATAATTTATGTAAATTTTTTTGTTACAACCACCTTCATCGCTTTCTCCCCGGAAAATGAAGCTTCCGTCGCTGCCGCGTTTTTTGCCAGAAATTTGTTATAAGGACTATTGTATAAATTTGTTATAAAGTTTGTAGTGTAAATTTGTTATAAAGTTTATTTGTAATTTTTTTGTATAAATTAGTTACTAAAGTTTGTAGTAAAAATTTGGGTTATAAAGTTTAATGTTGTAAAATTTGTTATGAATTATATCATGTAACTTTTGAAATTTGAATTTGAAAAATTTGAATTTCAACCTGCAAGACAAATATCCACAAACATCAACATCATCTCTTATCAATATACTCGGCAATACACAATTGATAATGAACAAGTAAGAAAGTATTATGGCTGTGAATGAATAATTAATCACATTGATGAAGAAGTGAATGTAAGGAAAGTATAAAAGTATTATGACCTAATTGAATATTCATATTCATATTGAAGGAATGTATTTCATATCAACGTTATAGACGAGAACTTTTTCTAATTTATTTATGGAATGTATTTGAATACCTTAAAACAGACACGATGGAAAAGTTGTAACTTATAATACACACATACACACACGATGGAAAAGTCAAAACTTACAGTAATGTGTTTCCTATTTTTGGAATGACTTAATTCACTTGAATATTTCTTACACTATTTTCTAAAGTAATGGCTGTGAATTACATAATGGCATGAGATGTTAAAAATCTTTTAAATTTGAAGTTCAAACTTTTCCCCAATGCCTATATAAACAACCCTAATATGTTTTCTAACGTTCTTTGATACATGTTAAGAATTTTTGTTTGAGTCGACTTATCGTATGTTACAGCCGTTTGCAATTACATGTTGATATTTTCACGTTACACGAAAAACTTACAACAATCTAGCATATCGTTAATTATAGGCCGCTATGAATTTTCGTCGCTGTGCGCGTGTACTCGTCTAGTCTCACTAACAAATATCCGCTAATCTTCTAAACTGATGCTTGAATCCTTATAACAGATTTAAACATTAATCATACATACAGATGTTTTAATTTATTAAAAAGATACTATAACATATTATATACACAGATATTGCAACAACTATTGCAATAATGCTACATACAGATGTCGTGACATTTTTTAGACGCCTTAAATTAATTCATACAATCAGATGTTATTTCCTGAAACAAACATTTGCCTTAAATTAATTCATGATGCTTTAATCTCACAAACAGATGCTCTAATCATACATAAATAGATTATGCCCTATTTTTTTAAACTGATGCTATAATAGTTAAAACATGTTTACAAAAACTGCACACCAAATGTTTGATAAAATGTCTTAATGATATTTTTCTAACCGTGATTCTCTAATTTTACATTATGATGCCCTAATAGATATTTTGTGAATAATGCCCTAATATAATATCGCCCAAGAGAATTTTAGATTTGATGAAACACCGCCAAGACAATTTTTATCGACTTCAGGTTTGTTGCTACTGTAAGTATCACTACGTCAATATTAGCCCTTTTTGCGATTGGTAAGGTTACAATGTTAAGTTTTGCATGTTTCTGCATGTTTATAGTGTTTTATACCTTTTGTATGTTTCTGGTTGTTTACAATGTTTTCGTGTGGACTAATTGTGAAACTGATCAGCGGGTAATAAGGGCTTAGGAGTTTTTTCTTGTTCGACGTCAATATACGAAGTTGATTTTTTTATCACTTTGTATGGTTCTAGATGATGACGACTAGAGCAGATTACTTGGAAATGGTTCAGAAAGTGGTAATGATAGAGTGTATTGGTTCGCTGGTTGTTGTGATGATGATATTTTAGGTGCAACGTTAGTAATGAAATTAAATCAATCGTAAGCTTGGTATGATCGACGATTCTAGTAATGGTTTCATGAAGTATCTAATGGTCACTGATTGTAAAAGATCGAGCATCACACAATTACTTGTGCCACGATTGAAAAAAATTACATATCAAGGTAAATCTTAATTAATAGTTATATTCTTTGTAATCCGTGATAACTAGGTAGAGCTTATTTTACTTTATGTCTGAAATTCATTCATTTGACTAAATTGCATCATACAGATGCACTAAAGTTCATCAAACAGATGCAGTAAAGTTGTGTCATATTTTATCATGTTTTCCTTTTATGTGTAATTGGCCGTATTTACGGATGTTTTCCTACACATGGGCATAATAGTTCTGATATTGTATGTAGGATCCCGATAACACTTCACTTCACATATAACATACACGAATCAAACTAGAAAGGAGAAAGAGAGTGAGTTGTTTAGAGAGAGAAAGAGGAGAGAGAAATGAGAGAGAAATGAGAAAAGATTAAATTTTGAAAAGAAAACAACTTTTTCAACTAGCTTTTTCTATGGTAAGAAAAAGCTTATATACCCCGTCGCGTTAAATGACGCGCGGGATATTTAACTAGGACCCGGGCTCGGGTTTTGCTTGGGATTAAACCCGAAACATATACAATATTAGATTCACTATCGAGCCCGATTCCCGGATATTATACTATTACAACATAACTATTAAAGACTCGAAAGCTCCATCGTAGAGTAACCGAACTTCCTTGTTCGACTCAATAAATTGAGGCTAACAATCTCCCCCGAAGTGAGGTCTTGAACACGGGAACGAGCTTCCTTAATTGACTCAATGAAATTGAGGCTAACAATCTCCCCCGAAGTGAGTTCATTGATGACACTCCTTCATGAGATCAGTGAGATTGCTTTTGTCGTTTAAGCTCGAGTGTTCTTGGTCTTTGTCTTCGTTATTTGTTGTAGGCTTGTTCCTTCATGCTTTGCGATCTTGACTTTGAGCCTTTGTCATTGTCTTTATCGTCTTTGCCATCTTGCGATCTTGTGTCTTTGACCAACATGCTCATACTTTTGCATTATCTTGAAAGCTTTAAATCAGAGTAGCGGAAGTCTTTTGTCTTTCAATCCTTGAGCTTCTAGATAGTATGTCTTCTTATTGTAATTGTTGAGCATTTGAATGTGGATGAGTGCCGATACCACCGTTTGACCTGCAGATACTTTGTGATAATCGAGAAAATTGATTTGAAAATCAATCGTACGTTCACTCGTTAAAGAGTTTTTTTGTAGCACATCGAGAGAGTCCTGCTTTTATTATAATTCATCAACCGTCAATTCATTTACTGGACCAAATCGATATCCAGTTGTCACAAGTTTGATTCATATAGAATCTCACAAGTCACCTACCGCAGTGCTGTTTGATGATGACACTGGAAGGATTTCCATTCGTCATTGTGAATACTAAAGAGTATCACTCTGAATGTTCTGGCAAATATCACAATGATATTGCGTAGGACTCTTGATAACAGCTTGTGAACCTGATGATGTTCAACAAGTGTTTGAAATGGAATGTGTCCTAACGAGATTTTGATTGATCTCTTTGCTCTAGACTCGATTAGTGCATTTTGGTTTTAGTACTCGGAGGCTGGAGCAGTTTGCCACCTATTCAATATCAACAATCTCGGAGTGAGATGTCAATAGATAACGTGTGTATCTCCGTGACAAATGAGACAAGTTTCTGTTGAGAGAAACCCGAATGGTTGGGAAGGGTTGTGCATTGCATCACTGGGTCCATGATGTCGTTACATGTCAGCAATCAACTTGTGATTCTGACAGCATATGTATTGACCCGGTTTCTGCCTTAAGTTGTGTGGAGGGATTCTTTCTTTAGACCCTTTATCCATACATTTCTTTTTCATTCTTCAACGCCTTCAATGCATACCAAGACGTCATTACTAACACCTTGTTGTGTTTGTTCCAGTGTTAACTCAATCTTTGTCGGCATTATTCCCATATACATTCATCTCCAATCATACCTAAGGACTGCTATTTCTAACTTTGGATTATCCTTGGGTTAGATCCTCCGTTCTGGTTTGGATCATAGGATTGATTATCCTAACCAATAACCACCTTATGTCTTCAGAATCGTCGGATAATTCAGATGTTTTTTGGGATATAAGATCGAACCAATAAAAACCTTATCTTCAGCACATTGGGAGTCGAATAGATATATATTATTAATTACATTTTCTCCCCTTATTTTAAATAATAAACCCCATAGTTTTTTTTTGAAATACCTTGTGATTAAAATATGTCTTAAAAATCTGTGGAGAAAATATGGTTAGCATGAATGTTTTGGAATAATTTTGATAATGTTTTTGAATACTAATAATGGTCGTTGATGATGTATTCAAGAACAATTAAAACTTTGTTTTTCGAAAAACTCCCCCCAGATAATAGAACCAATTGAAAATTGTTGTCCTTTTAAAAACATTGTGAGGGATGGACTGTTGAACACACAATTTTGAAAGATTATGAATTGTCCATCGAGAAATTCTTGAAAATTGTGTTCAACTTTTTGAAAACCAGATTTAGAGATTTCTCTTCTAACCTTAAGGTAAGCGCACTGAAACGTACCACTATCCTATTTCTTGAGCTAAAGAAATTGATTCTTTTAAGACACTCAAGACCGAGAAACGTTAATTTTCTCGTTGTGAGGATAAGTTATAAACCTTCCTTTATTTGAAGTCCGGGTTATGTACTGACATTTGCACATAAGCCATCTAGAAAATTAGAAATGACATGTTTTGAAACTATTTGCAACTCTCGCTCGAACTTCATTTACACACCCGTGTCAATGTTAATCGACATTTCTAAGCACGTAAATGTTATCGATTCCAAGAGACATGTCGAGAAGAATCTTTTTGGAAATTTTCTGATTTTCTGATTTTGTATTTGCTTTTCCATAAAAAATATTTACATGTTGATGTTTGATGATGATATCAAGCAGACTCATTTGTCAGAACCTCCAGTTCAGCTGGAGTCAAACATCTCATACCAATCCTTCTGACAAGATACTTAAACCGATCCTCAGGAAGGGCTTTCGTAAACATGTCAGCTAATTGGTATTCAGTTCTGACAAAATATAATTCAATTATACCATTTTCAACCTGTTCCTTTATGAAATGATACCGAGTATGGATGTGCTTTGTCCGTGAGTGTTGTACGGGGTTGCATGAGATTGCTATGGCTGACTGAGAGTCGCAATACAACGGTATTTTGTTGTAGTTGAAGCCATAATCTTGAAGCTGTGTCCTCATCCACATTACTTGAGCACAACTTGCAGATAAGCCACGTACTCTGCCTCTGCAAAGACATTGCAAGTTCATTTCTGTTTCTTTGAAAATCCAGCTTACAAGTTTTTATCACCAAGGAACTGTATCCCTCCAGAAGTGCTTTTCCGAGTATCAAGGCATCCGGCATGATCAGCGTCTGAAATGCTGTTTAGTTGAAAGCATAATCCTTTGGATACCAGAGTCCTATGTTAATGGTACCCTTTAGGTATTTAAAGATTCTTTTAACCTCCTTGAGGTGCTTTTGAGTTGGTCGTGCTTGATAACGTGCACAATAGCATACTGCTTGCACTAAGTCTGGTCTACTAGATGTCAAGTACATGAGTGACCCGATTTTACTACGATAATCAGATTGGTCTACGGGTTCTCCACTCAAATCTACATCTAGTTTGGGTTTGGTAGCCAATGGTGGTACCAAATGGAGTACAAATGGTTCCAGTATTATGCTTTTTCAGAATTTCTAAAGCGTACTTGGCCTGATTGATAAAAATACCCTTTGGGGACTGGTGGATCTGAAGTCCTAAAAAGAATTTCATCTCCCCCATTAAGGACATTTCAAATCTACTGTGCATTAACTTTTCAAATCTTTTTGAATATTTAGGGTTGATTTGAAGAATCATTAGCTACCATTGCTCGCTTGGAAGCAGTTCCGGACTTTTCTTGCCCACTGGCAGCATCACAAGCTCTTTTCCAATCTATCAATGACGGAAAACTGGCATTCTTAATGTCCCACTGCAGGAGGAGGTTTATGTTGCTCACCAGAAGGGTTCGTTCATCCAGATCATCCAGAAAAAGTCTACCTTCTGAGGAAAGCTCTATGGATAAATCATAGCTCCAAGAGCTGGTACGATGAACTATCAAACTTTCTGATGTCCAAAGGCTTTACTAAAGGTACAATTGACCCAACTTTATTCAAGATAAAATACGGGGAGGATATTCTACTTGTGCAGATTTACGTTGATGACATAATTTTTGGGTCTACAAACCCTAAATATTCAAAAGATTTGAAAAGTTAATGCACAGTAGATTTGAATAGTCCTTATATGGGGGAGAGAAATTCTTTTAGGACTTCAGATCCACCAGTCCTCAAAGGGTATATTTCTCAATCAAGGCCAAGACGCTTTAGAATTCTTTGAAAAAAAGCATAATATGGACAATTGTCACTCCATTGGTACACCATTGGCTACTAAACCCAAACTAGATGTAGATTTGAGTGGAGAACCCGTAGACCAATCTGATTATCGTAGTAAAATCGGGTCACTCATGTACTTGACATCTAGTAGACCAGACTTAGTGCAAGCAGTATGCTATTGTGCACGTTATCAAGCACGACCAACTCAAAAGCACCTCAAGGAGGTTAAAAGAATCTTTAAATACCATAAAATGTAAACCATTAACATGGACACGTAATCCAAAGGATTATGGCAGTTGAACTAACAGCATTTTCAGACAGCTGATCATGCCGTATGCCTTTGATATCTCGGAAAGCACTCTGGAGGGATACAGTACCTTGTGAAAAACTTGTAAGCTGGATGTCAAAGAACAGAATGCACTGCAATGTCTTTAGCAGAGGCAGAGTACGTGACTTTATCATGCAAGTTGTGCTCAAGAATGTGGATAGACACAGCTTCAAGATTATTGCTTTAACAACCAACAAAATACCGTTGTATTGCGACTCTCAGTCAGCCATAGCAATCTCATGCAACCCCGTACAACACTCACTGGACAAACACATCCATAACTGATATCATTCATAAAGAACAGTGAGGTTTGAAAATGGTATAATTGAATTATATTGACAGACTGATACCAATTAGCTGACATGTCTACGAAAGCCCTTTCTGAGGATCGGTTAAGTATCTTGTCAGAAGGAATGGTATGAATTTTGACTCCAGCTGAACTGGAGGTTTCTGACAAATGAGTCTGCTTGATAATCATCATCAACATCACCATGTACCTATTTTATGAGAAAAGCAAATTACAAAATCAGAAAATAAGAAAATTTTCCAAAAAGTATCTTCTCACATGTCCTCTTGGAATCGATAACATTTACGTGCTTTAGAAATGTCGATTAACATTGACACGGTGTGTAAATGAAGTTCGAGGCGAGAGTTGCAAATAGTTTTCAAAACATGTCAGTTTCTAATTTTCTAGATGCTTATGTGCAAATGTCCAGTAACATAACCCGGAATCAAATAAAGGAAGGTTTATAACTTATCCTCACAACGAGAAAATTAACGTTTCTCGGTCTTGAGCTGTTCTTAAAAGACATTCAATTTCTTTAGCTCAAGAAAAAGGATAGTGTACGTTTCAGTGCGCTTACCCTTACTGTTAGAAGAGAAATCCTCTAACATCTGGTTTTTTCAAAAGTTGAACACAATTTTTTTCAAGAATTTCTCGAGGACAAATTCATAATCTTTTTCAAATTTGTGTTCAACACTCCATCCCTCCAATGAGTTTTTTAAAAGACAACAATATTCTCATTTGTCCTATTATTGAGGGGATTTTTCGAAAAACAAAGTTTAATGTCCTTTGAATACATCATCACGACCATTAGTATGTATCAAAACATTATCAAAATATTCCAAACCATTCCATGCTAACCCATATTTTCTCCCAACAGATTTTCAAGACATATTTTTAAATCACAATGGTATTTCAAAAACTAAGTGTTTATTATTTAAAATAAGGGGAGAAAATGTAATTAAAATATAATCTAATCGACTCAATGTGCTGAAGAAAAGGTTTTATGGTTCGATCTTATACCCAACAACATCTTAATTTCACGACGATTCTGAAGACTAAGGTGTTAGTTAGGAATCAACCTATGATCCAACCAGAACCGGAGGATCTACCCAAGGAAAATTCCAAGTTAGAAATAAGCAGTCCTTAGGTATGATGGGAGATGAATGTATAATGGGAATGAATGCCGACAAAGATTGAGTTAACACTGGAACAAACACAACAAGGTGTTAGTAATGACGTCTTGGTATGCATTGAAGGCGTTGAAGAATGAAAAAGAAATGTATGGATAAAGGGTCTAAAGAAAGAATCCCTCCACACAACTTAAGGCAGAAACCGGGTCAATACATATGCTGTCAGAATCACAAGTTGATTGCTGACATTGAAAACACATCATTGGACACAGTGAATGCAATGCACAACCTCCCAACCATTCGGGTTCTCTCAACAGAAACTGTCTCATTTGTCACAAGAGATACCCATACGATATCTATTGACAAATCTCACTCGAGATTAGTTGATATTGAATAGGTGGCAAACTGCTCCAGCCTCCGAGTACTAAAACCAAAATGCACTAATCGAGTCTAGAGCAAAGAGATCAATCAAAATCTCGTTAGGACACATTCCATTTCAAACACTTGTTGTACATCATCAGGTCACAAGCTGTTATCAAAGTCCAACGCAATATCATTGTATATTTGCCAGAACCTTCAGAGTATACTCTTTAGTATTCACAATGACGAATGAAATCCTTCCAGTGTCATCAATTCAAAAACAGCACGCGGTATGGTGACTTGTGAGATTCTAAATGAATCAAACTTGTGACAACTGGATATCGATTTGGTCCAGTAAAATGAATATGACGGTTGAATGAATTTTAATAAAAACAGGACACCTCGATGTGCTACAAAAACTCCTGTTAACGAGTGACACATAGAAGGTAGTCGATTGATTTTTCAAATCATTTTCCTCGTTTATCACTAACGTAAATCTGCAGGTCAAACGGTGGTAACGGCAACCTCAATCCCATTCAAATGCTCAATCTACGAAGACATACTATCTAGAAAGCTCAAGATTGAAAGACAAAGACTTCCGCTAACTCTGATTTGAAGCTTTCAAGATAATGCAAAAGTATGAGCATGTTGGTCAAAGACACAAGATCGCAAGATGGCAAAGACGATAAAGACAATGACAAAGCTCAAGGCCAAAGATCGCAAGCATGAAAGGAACAAGCCAACAACAAATAACGAAGACAAAGAACCAAGAACACTCGAGCTTAACGACAACAGCAATCTCACTGATCTCAAAAAGGATGAATGAAATTTGGATTTTGTTAGTATTGATGCTATGATTATGAGTAGCATGTATATGTTTTACAGTACCACATTTCACGCATTTTGAACTTTTATAGGAATAGTGTTAGCCTCAAAATATTAAGCCGAACAGGAAGTTCTTTCATTACGTGTATGAGTCTCGGTCATTTAATTAGTTAATGTTGTAATAGTATAATATCGGGAATCGGGCTCGATAGTTAATCTAATATTGTATATGTTTCGGGTTTAATCCCAAGCAAAACCCGAGCCCGGGTCCTAGTTAAATATCCCGCGCGTCACTTAATGTGTTGGGGTATATATATAAAACTTTTCCACCTAGGAAAAGTTAGTTGATCACTTTCTAATTAATCTTTTATCTTTATTTCTCTCACTTTCTCTCAACTCTCTCCTCTTTCTCTCTCTAAAAGATCAACTCTCTTTATCTCTTTTCTAGTTCGATTCGTGTTGTATGATATATGAAGTGAAGTGTTAATCGGGATCCTACAATTGGTATCAGAGCTTCAAGGGTGGAGTTGTGTTTGATTCGTGGCTTATTTTGGTTATAAAAGCCCACGGCTCAAAAAGCTTGGGCTTAATTGTTGGTTAATCTTGTGGTTTTTTCTTGTTAATAATGCTAAAGAAGTTCATGTGTTGCCACTACAAGTGATTAACAAGGCTCAAGTTCGAAATAAAAAAAAGGGTTCGAATTATTTTATGTTCTTCGTGGAGAGTTGCCTAATTTTGGGAGATCCACAAAGATATACATGTTGTTGTGAGTCTAAACTTCATATGCTATCTATATATTACATGTACTAGCCTTATTTCGTGGTTCATAAGCTCATTAGAAGTTAATTTGCAAAATTCGTCCTTGGTGTTCATCATGGCGGATTGGTAAAGTAGGGGACAAGATCCACAATTTGAGGAAAAAAGTAAGCGGCGGTTTGTTGACCAAAGGCGAGTTATATTTTATATAATAATTTTTTAAGCCGGTGAGTTGCTTAATTAGGTGGCGAGTTGCCTTCTCTAGTGGCGGTTTGCGCAGGTGATAAGGCGAGTTGCTTATTAAATTGACCAAAAGGAAACGTTACTCTTCCCAAAATCAAAATCCACAGCGAGTTGAATAAAAATTTTAGGAGGCGAGTTAACATAAATACACGGTGGTTTGATTAATTATGTACACGGCGAGTTGCCTATGTAAGCAGAGGTTTGAGTCAAAAACTTGGCAGCGGTTTGATTATTTTACTAGACGGCGAGTTGGTCAACTTCAGCAGCGGTTTGCTCTTTTAATATTAGGCAGCGGTTTGAATATTATATTGGCGGTGAGTTGTTCAAGTTGGCAGCGGTTTGATAATTAAAAACTGGCAGCGGTTTGCGTGATATTTAGCCGGCGGTTTGATTAGGATTTTAGTGGCGGTTTGGCTTATTTTAAGTGGCGGTTTGGTCATCTCTAGGAGGCGATTTGCTATTATTTTAAGTAATATTTCAAAATAGGCAAATTGGACTTTGGACCTTAATTAACACTTAATCAAACCTAATCAAACATCAATATAAACCGTAAACAAAGGACTTAAACGACTATTCAAACAACAAACAAACCTAAAACACAAACAATCATTCATTCATGGTTTTCTATTGATTTTGTAAAATCCCGTTAATTCATTTATCGGTTTTAATCATAGACGTGTAAAATCCCGTGAACGTGAATTGCATACATAACCACAACTTCAATCACATCACATCCACTTAAGATCCAACAACTTTCACACTTCATAATTCATAATCATTCATTCATCATGTCTACTCCAGTCAACACATCCTCGACAGATAGTCAAATGCACAATAATATCATGGCAGCTGGTTCAAAAGATCATCCACCAATGCTTGGACCAGGAAGATATTCACAATGGAGATCACGTTTTCTACGGTACATTGACACGAAACCAAATGGTGAGGGACTGAGAAAAAGCATACTATCTGGTCCCTACGTGCCATCTACTGTACTAGTTCAAGCTGTTGCTGCAACGGAAGGTGTTCCTGCAGTTCAACAACATACAACAATTGAAACAGTATTGAACATGACTCCAGAGAACAAAGAACACTTTCTGTCTGAAAAAGAAGCAATTTTCTTGCTTTTAACTGGTATTGGAGATGATATCTATTCCACTGTTGATGCTTGTAAAACAGCGAATGAGATGTGGATAGCCATTGAAAGGCTACAACAGGGTGAATCATTGAACGTACAAGATGTAAAGACCAATCTGTTCTGGGAATTGTTTATACTCGTAATCAGTCAATTCAGACCATTCATATGTTAGCACCCAAATGCTTGACATATAATGGTAGACCAACCTTTGCTAATCCAAGGTACCTCAAGAAAGCTCAATCAGAAAAGCCCTGTTTGTATAAGATCCCATATGATACTTCTGATCTTGCAAACAGATTTGCCCCCAATAGGGAAGAGACCATGACTCTTGCAAATAAGAGTAGATCAAAATTGAATAAAGATTATGTTAAACCATATGATTACACAAAACAGAATAGTCTTTATGAAATTTTCAAAGCACCCTCACTGGAGTATCTTTATCAGTTGGAACGCGCAAAAGAAGTTAGGAAGACAATGTGGAGAAAACCGTTTGTTAGAACAAAACCAAACATTGCTAAAAACGTTGCCTTTCTACCCGTTTCAGAGATCGCCAAACCAGTTACACCTCAATCTGAGTCAGTATCTAAGGAAGACAGTGATCCTGAACAAGCTCAGAGGGATAAAGGATATGCAAAAGAATATTGTGCACTCCTTGCAAAGTATTTCAAAGGCTTTACAAAAGCTACCAAACAACAAAACCCGAACTTCCTTCAAACTTCAGGAACACTGACTGAAATACCACACCAAGGTAAACAAACGACAAGTGCGTCAGGGCAGTTTGGGAATCAAAGGACAATGACAGTTGCTGGGACTAGGGAAACTGTAGGCAGTCCGGTAGTGCAACAAACAGGGATACAGTGCTTTAACTGCAAGGGATTTGGCCACTATGCAAAGGAATGCAGGAAGCCAAAGCGTGTTAAAGATTACTCGTATCACAAGGAAAAGATGATGATGTGCAAAAAAGCTGAACAAGGTTCACTGCAAGCTGAGTAAGCTGATTGGCGTAGCGACACAGATGCAAGAGATAGATGAATAGGAATTGGAAGCACAATAATATTCATGCAAAGATTCAGGAGGTCTTACCAGAAGAATCCAATTCAACTGAACAGCCATTGGAACAGGTAAAAACAATAATGAAAATAATGTGTTTGCCAATGAAAGACAACATTCTGAGAATAATACTATAGAATGTGTTGATGAGCGTACTGCGCTTGCTAATTTAATTGCAAATTTAACTCTTGATACTGAGGAAAACAAAATGATTTTAAAGCAATTAAAGAAAGCAAACGCATCATTGACTCAACAACTAGAGGAGTGCAAAACTAACCTTGATAAGACTAGTAAGGCTCTAGGGGAGGCTACTAGTTGTCGGGATAGTTATCTGATTGCACTTCAGAACAAACATAATGAGCTTGAGAAGTACATAGCCTTTAATGACCAGACGATTGATTATGAAATACTTCAAACAAAGTTAAATGATACTCTAGGACTATTAGCTCTTAAAGACATTGAAATAAAAGAAGGGTTAAAAACAAAAGCCTACGAAATTTCAATTCTCAATCAGAAACACAATGAGTTAGTCAAAAAAGATCTTTTAACAGAAATCACACTGAAGTGTTTATCTCAAGAGCAAACCAAGCTCATTTCCAGATTTAAAGGTTAAAGAAGAGGAAAGATATTGACCAAGATGATTGAAAAGAGAAACAATTAAAGTGTTTTGAATGAAATTGTTTATACGCGTAATCAGTCAATTCAACCATTCATATGTTAGACATCCAATTGCCTCGACCTATAATTGTGAGACCAACCTTTGCTAATCCAATGTACCTCAAGAAGCTCAAACTGAAAAGCCTTTTGTATGAGATTCCCATTGATACTTCTCGATCTAGCAAGACAGATTTGCCCCCTAATAGGAAAGACCATGACTCTGCAATGAGATTAGATCAAAATTGAATAAAGATTTATGTGAAACCATATGATTACACAAGACAGAATAGTCTTTAGTGATATTTTCAAGCACTCACTGGAGTATCTTTATCATTGGACTCGGAAAAGAAGTTAGGTAAGACACATGTGGAGAAAACCGTTTGTTTTAGAACAAAACCAAACATTGCTAAAAACGTTGCTTTCTAACCCGTTTCGAAATCCATTAGAACAGTAGAACAAGATTTTTAACGAAATGACATTTAACATCAATCATTTTAGAACGATTTTGAACAATCTGGTCTAATCATACTAGTAGTTTATTTCAGGTGCCAACCTGCTCAAGATATGGAAGTTTCGATAAAAACCTTATTTAATGCTCAATCCATAAAATCACAAATGATAGTTTTTTGTTTTGAACATGAACTTAAAACAGAAATGCCATGAAGATTAATGAGTATGATAAATCTTGAAAAAGAGGTTGACGAACTTGAATCTGCAAAAGGCTTTGATTTTTCAAACATATATGATCAACTTCTCAGAAGAGTGTGGTGTCTAAAGATGTTACATGTTCATGATTGAATTCTCGGCAATTTAAATGCTATGCAGAATTACAATCTTGTTTCTTCATAAAGTCAAAGAATGTGAATGTTTTGCACAAAAGCTTTTATGAAACAAACTGAATCTGTTAACAAAGAAGTTCATAATAAGATTTTGAAGAGATTTGGCTAACACTGAAAACCACTCGATATCGCATTAAACTTGCTTTACAACAATGAACAGAACAATGAAAAACCACTCAAGTTTGCAAAGAAACCAATCAAATGAATTTCAAAAAGAACTGAAACCAATATCATGAAATACAAGATTTGAAAAGCTCAAATGCAAACAAGAACAAGCCACAGTAAGTTAAAGAAACTCATTGAAGAAGATGCAAAGGAAATCTGTGAAACTCCTTTGATAAACCATCTGTAATCGACAACCAAATGCTCTTAGGATTCCAAAACCATCAGTTTTAGGAAAACCGACTCCTTTTTCAAATTCTCCTGAAATGAGAAGTTTTCAAACGAAATAGTCGGTTAATAAAACTAATGTGTCAGATGGTTTGTTTAAACAAGTCACTCAACAGAATTTGCCTCAGAATAGAAAACAAGCAGAAATACACTCGAATGTGCTTAAACCAGGAATGTATAGAATTGCCACTACCACAACATAAAACAGAGAACCGCAGTTGCCTCATGCTTCTAGGAATACTAAATACCTCCCGTGCTAAAACTTCAGGAAGTAAATCACATACTAGTTTAGCAAGACCACCGCTTAAGTGTTATCAAGTATAAAGATAAGGTCGGCCAAACAATAGTCATGTGAAGTTTAAAAAGAAGGAAGTAGAAAGACCATCATAGGAATTTCTAGTATTTACTAAGAAAAATAAAGTCTGTAACTGCGTGTAATGACAGTTCAAAATCCAAAACTTTAAATGTGAATGCTGTTTGTGTTGAATGTGGAAAATGTGTGTTTAATTCTAATCATGATGCTTGTGTTTCTAGATACTTGAATGACGTGAATGCTAGAACTAAGAAGCCAAAGGTAGTGCCTATTAGTGCTAGTAAACCCAAGAGAAAAGCGAACAAATCTGTTGCAACACCCCATAAGAAAACAGTTGCATCAGATACCACTATTTAGAAATCCAAGAGTTACTATAAGGAGTTGTATGAGAATACAAATCAGGAATGGAAATGGTGGATAGCTAAGAAATGTCCATTTCTGTTAAGCTTCTGTTAAGCTGAAGCTTGTGGTTAGTTTTCTTTTATATTCCTTTTGTCCTTTAATTCCTAGTCTCAATATTGCTTAAGTTGTTTACTACTTGTTTAAATTTGCTTATTTGCTTATTAATAGTGCTTATCTTATTGCTTATTTTTGATTTATATTGTTACTTAGTGCTTAATCATCATATGTTTTTAACTTAACTATTTTAGATCATAGTAGTTTCATTCTTGTCTTAAAAACTATATAAAAAAACCAAAAATATAGCTTAAGTAGTTTAGCTTATTGTTTATGGCTTATTGAAAGCTTAGGATTGCTTATTTAGCTTGTTAATAGCTGTTTAATATCTGGTTTCTAAAAAGTGTTCACTAGTTTTCAAATCCATTAGTTTTTCAAATCTGTCATGGACCTAAAGGGGTGTTTGGAATAAGGCTTGTTGACCTAAAAAAGTCAAAGGTTTTTGTGCAAATCATTTGAGACAGCTTTGATTTCATTTAAAAACATTAGGAAAAGAGTTTTCACAAGTTAGTTTTTAAAATTAAAAGAGTTTGAGCTTATTTTTAGTGTTCCTGCACCAGGGGAGTCTTTCATTTCTTTTTCACTTGTGAAAATTTGATCTAAGCCCTCTAAGGCTTAGATCTTGCTTGCTTTAAGTTTTAACACTCTTGGTGAGTGTATTAAGTGCAGAGGTAACCACATAGGTTACCTGCATTTAGGTTTGTGTACTTTTGCCAAGTGCATCAGTACTAACAAGCAGTTAGTACTGCTGTCACTTTTAGGTTAAATTTATATAGAACACTTAGGTTTTAGATTTTAAAATTCAAGTAGTATATAGATTTCATATAGGTTAATTTAGTTTTAAACTAGTTTTTTATTTCTAGTTTAATTGCTTGGTCCATTTAGCCTTTAAAGTTCATTAAAAACTCAAAAAAGACCAAAAACAGTAGTAACTAATGTCTAGCTTTTATACTTAGATTTCTATCTTATAGAATTAGATTTTAAGCTTTAGATTAGTAGTATAATAGTGGTTGATTAAGTTTCCTAAAGCTCAGCTTATTTCATAGCTTTTTAAGTTTTCTAGCTTATTTGGTTTTTGAGTTTCTAAGGTTAAGTTCCTGAGTTTGCTGTTTTTAATCTTAGATTTAGATATCTTTAAGTGTTAGTTGTTAAAATAGCTTGTTAGATTCAGTTTCCTTACATCATAAGCTTTTAAGAACAGCTTTTGGTTTTCAAAACGAGCTTATATTTAAGCTTGTGCAAGCTTTTAAGTGACAACAAAGCTTTTTAAGCTCAAACCCTTAGTTTCTGTAACAGCAGCTTCATAAGCTGTTTTTAAGCTTATTATTGAGCATAAGCTTATGTTGTCTTTATTAAAGTTTACAACTTTGTGTTTTCAGTTTTGCAAAATAAAAAAATATAAAAAAGGGGTGTCTGCCACCCTCGAACCTGAGACCTCTTGCACACAACACACACGACTTACCACCATGCTTCATTAGCTCATCCATTAGCCTTTCCCCACATTTAATACTTATAGTCATTTTCCTTTTAAGCCCTTTATAATAAGCCGTAGCTAAATAAGCCGTTTTCACAGCTTATATGATAAGCTGAGTTGTTTCTTTTAATTTTCTAGTAATCTTTGTTACATTTTAGATTTTTCCTGAATTTTTCGTAATTTTCCATCAATTAGTTTATTTTTAATAGTTTTTCGAAAGTTAAAATCTTAGAAAATACATAAAAAATAGAAAAAGTTTCAGAAAATTACAAAAAAATAGTTTTTAGTTTTATAAAAATTACTTTTAGGTTTACATTCAGTAAAATCATTTTTACACCTTTTAGATTTTAATTTTCATTTTTGAGCTTTTAATTTTAAGTTTAAAAATAGGATTTTAATTTTAAAAATAGTTAAAAATAGTTTTCTGAGTTTTTATGTTATTTTAGACTTTTCTAAGTTTAAAAATCATTTTTCTAAATTTTTAGTACTTATTTGTATTTTTAGGATTTAATTAGATTAAAATGTTTTTAATTTATAATTTAATTAAAAAAATATAAAAAATTTCAAAAAAAATAATCAAAAAAATGTTTTTCTTTTTCTTAAAATTTTCTTTTGTCCTAATTTAGGTTTAGAAATTTAGTTTGCATTTTTAGGAGTTAATTTAGTGTTTTTGCTTATTTGTCGCGTCTTATTTGTTCCTGTTAATTAGTTTAAGTGTTTAATTGCTTTTAATTGATTGTTGCTTTTATTTAGAAGTTATAGATAATCAAAAAATATCTTTTCTCTCATTCAAATCATAATCCAAACTTAAGCAAGGTTTCAATTTCACAAGTCGTTGGGGAAACGACCCGGGTGATCATTCTTCCCGGTTAAATATACGTATTATATATTATATATATCTTTTAGAGTGAGCTTTTCTTAAAGGAGACTTTAGGAAAGTTCTTAATTGCTCTTTTAGAAATACTATATTGTATATTTTATTGTGTATCAATACGCTAAGTAATGGACACGTGCACGAGAGATAAGCTAATATTGTATACGTTGTGGGCCAAAAGCCTAACCAAAGCCGAGCCCGACCCATCCCTTTCTATCTTCTCCTCATGTGGAGAATTTGTTGGTTAATGCTGGTTTGCATTCTTTCTCTCTCAAACTAATAGATTCTCCTTTTATTCTCTCTTACCTCTCTCTACATCTTTTTCTCTCTATAAAATTCTATCTCTTCTCTTTTCTATCTTATTTCTTCTTATTTAGATTGTGAAATGGATTAAAGTTTGTGGTAACATCGTGACTCGTCTCTTCAAACACATTCTCACAACTCATCCACAATCAATAACTCCAAAATTTACTCTTCCTGATCATGTCATGGAACCTTTGGACCTTCCAAAGAGAAGTGATAGAGGGAAAGGAAAAATGGCACCCTCGACTTCTCCTCCTCCATCACCCACTTCCATAGAAGATATCTAACCATTTTTCTTATCCCTCTATAATGATCTTCTAAAAGGTCTAGATGTGTTTGATGAACAAAAAGAAAAACGAGCAATGTTTAAGTGTCTCACATAATATTTCACCAAGTTGGCCAAGTATTTCATGTGAAGATCAAAACTAGAATCATGAACTTTCAAGTACTTTAAATTTTATGTTTAATATGTTCCTTTGATTAAACTATGATGTTTGCATGTGTTAGGATGATTATGGATGTTATAACTTGTTATGATTATCTCTTTAAAACCTCCTACTGATATTGCTTATGTTTTAAGTGGTTACATGCTAAGTGGTTTGGGTTTTGGCAGTAAAAAATAGGTTCTTCCCATTTTTCAGGTGATCACAGATCCACGGATCCCACCATTGTGGATTTGTCTTTAATTATGGTGTATCCGGGGGTGTTACCTGGCTTCAAAATTCAAAACTTATTGATTTATTGACCTTTAGTACATTTCTTCTTATTATTCTTGCTATTTGATCATAAAGTAGATTTTAAACTTTGGGATAAAACATAACCCTCATATAATCCAAGAACCACCATGCAAAACACTACACCACTTTCACCTTATAACCACCATTTTTAACCTCACTTTGATCACACTTGTCATTAAATATGTAACACCCTCAATTTAGCTCGGTCAGCGGAAGGGTCCAATGGTGTTACGTCGTAGCACAATAACTCAAATCATAGAAAACGACTCAAAAAGAGGCGTTTTGAGAAAATTTCATTCATTTGAATAAAATAAAGTTTACATCACGGTCCTAATAAGTTTAACAACATCATACAACGTTTTACAAAACATTTTCAAATGAATAATTATTTAGCGGGCCTTCATATCTCGATCGCCGAATTACCTTCAAGGACCTGAGGATTAAAAACATGCTAAAGGTAACAATAAGTTTGTGTGATTCCATAGAGTTTATATATGATAAAACAATAAAAATAATTTCAGAACACAAGTTTCAATTTTTCAATATTCATTTGGGTATAACGATGTGGCCATACAAAGTATATCGGGGGATTTTATTAAGCTCATAACATCGAACCTTACCATATATTCAATATAATGCCCACTATACACTCTCGCTATAAGTGTATCTTATTCTCTATACGATGCATCCGTGGTGTTATGTAGGAACCCGGATTTAATGCTTCACTTCATAACACGAACCACGATTCAAGAAAAGAGATAGAGAGAGAAACTCGAAATGTAGAGAGAGAGAGAGATGAGAGAGAGTTGAGAGAGAATAAGAAAAAAGATTTATTAGAAAATGAAAAACTAGATATTTCATAGCAATTATTCCACTTCACTTCATAACCCGAAACACGATTCAATCACGAAACTAGAAATGAGGAAGAGATGTAGAGAGAGAGATGAGAGAGAGTTGAGAGAGAAAAAGAAATTTAGATATATGAAATTAGATATTTTCTAAAAATGAAAATATCTATATATATATTTAGATATTTAGAAAATATCTAAATATATATATACCCCTACACATTTAATGTGACGCGCGGGATATATAACTAGGACCCGGGCTCGGGTTTTGTTTGGGATTAAACCCAAAACATATACAATATTAGATTAGCTATCGAGCCCGATTCCCGATATTATCCTGTTACAACATTAACTAATCAAAGACCGAAGCTCCATCGTAGAGTGACCGAGCTTCCTTGTTCGACTCAATAAATTGAGGCTAACAATCTCCCCCGAAGTGAGGTCTTGAACACGGGAACGAGCTTCCTTTATTGACTCAATAAAATTGAGGCTAACAATCTCCCCCGAAGTGAGTTCATTGATGACACTCCTTCATGAGATCAGTGAGATTGCTTTTGTCGTTTAAGCTCGAGTGTTCTTGGTCTTTGTCTTCGTTATTTGTTGTAGGCTTGTTCCTTCATGCTTTGCGATCTTGACTTTGAGCCTTTGTCATTGTCTTTATCGTCTATGCCATCTTGCGATCTTGTGTCTTTGACCAATATGCTCATACTTTTGCATTATCTTGAAAGCTTCAAATCAGAGTTTGCGGAAGTCTTTGTCTTTAAATCTTGAGCTTTCTAGATAGTATGTCTTCGTAGATTGAGCATTTGAATGGGATTGAGGTTGCCGTCACCACCGTTTGACCTGCAGGTTTACGTTAGTGATAAACGAGAAAATTGATTTTGAAAATCAATCGACGTGTCACTCGTTAAAGAGTTTTTGTAACATATCGAGAGTGTCATGTTTTTATCAAAATTCATCAACCGTCAATTCATTTACTGGACCAAATCGATATCCAGTTGTCACAAGTTTGATTCATATAGAATCTCGCAAGTCACCTACCGCAGTGCTGTTTGATGATGACACTGGAAGGATTTCCATTCGTCATTGTGAATACTAAAGAGTATCACTCTGAATGTTCTGGCAAATATCACAATGATATTGCGTAGGACTCTTGATAACAGCTTGTGAACCTGATGATGTTCAACAAGTGTTTGAAATGGAATGTGTCCTAACGAGATTTTGATTGATCTCTTGGCTCTAGACTCGATTAGTGCATTTTGGTTTTAGTACTCGGAGGCTGGAGCAGTTTGCCACCTATTCAATATTAACAATCTCGGAGTGAGATGTCAATAGATAACGTGTGTATCTCCGTGACAAATGAGACAAGTTTCTGTTGAGAGAAACCCGAATGGCTGGGAAGGGTTGTGCATTGCATCACTGGGTCCATGATGTCGTTTTCAATGTCAGCAATCAACATGTGATTCTGACAGCATATGTATTGACCCGGTTTCTGCCTTAAGTTGTGTGGAGGGCTTCTTTCTTTAGACCCTTTATCCATACATTTCTTTTTAATTCTTCAACACCTTCAATGCTTACCAAGACGTCATTACTAACACCTTGTTGTGATTGTTCCAGTGTTAACTCAATCTTAGTCGGCATTATTCCCATATACATTCATCTCCAATCATACCTAAGGACTGCTATTTCTAACTTTGGATTATCCTTGGGTAGATCCTCCGGTTCTGGTTGGATCATAGGATTGATTCCTAACCTAACCACCTTATGACTTCAGATTCGTCGTGAGATTAAGATGTTGTTCGGTATAAGATCGAACCATAAAACCTTTTCTTCAGCACTTGAGTCGATTAGATCATATTTTAAATACATTTTCTCCCCTTATTTTAAATAATAAACACTTAGTTTTTGAAATACCTTGTGGTTAAAATATGTCTTGAAAAATCTGTGGGAGAAAAATATGGTCAGCATGAATGGTTTGGAACATTTTGATAATGTTTTGAATACATAAGAGTTGTCTGTGTTGATGTATCCAAGAACATTAAAACTTTGTTTTTCGAAAAACTCCCCCTCAATAATAGGACCAATTGAAAAATTGTTGTCTTTTTGAAAACACTGTGAGGGATGGAGTGTTGAACACACAATTTTGAAAGATTATGAATTGTCATCGAGAAATTCTTGAAAAATTGTGTTCAACTTTTTGAAAAACCAAATGTTAGAGGACTTCTCTTCTAACGGTAAGGTAGAGGCACTGAAACGTACCCCTTTCCTTTTTTTCCTTGAGCTAAAAACATTGAATGTCTTGTAAGAACAGCTCAAGACCGAGAAACGTTAATTTTCTCGTTGTGAGGATAAGTTATAAACCTTCCTTTATTTGAAGTCCGGGTTATGTACTGACATTTGCACATAAGCCATCTAGAAAATTAGAAATGACATGTTTTGAAACTATTTGCAAACTCTCGCTCGAACTTCATTTACACACCCGTGTCAATGTTAATCGACATTTCTAAGCACGTAAATGTTATCGATTCCAAGAGACATGTCGAGAAGATTCTTTTTGAAAATTTTCTGATTTTATGATTTTGTATTTTCTTTTTGAAGTTTTATATTTTTGTATTTTGCTTTTCTCAAAAATATGTACATGGTGATGTTTGATGATGATATCAAGCAGTCTCATTTGTCAGAACCTCCAGTTCAGCTGGAGTCAAACATCTCATACCAATCCTTCTGACAAGATACTTAAACCGATCCTCAGGAAGGGCTTTCGTAAACATGTCAGCTAATTGGTATTCAGTTCTGACAAAATATAATTCAATTATACCATTTTCAACCTGTTCCTTTATGAAGTGATACCGAGTATGGATGTGCTTTGTCCTTGAGTGTTGTACGGGGTTGCATGAGTGATCGCTTGGCTGACTGAGAGTGCAGTACAACGGTTGTATTTTGTTGTTTTTGAAAAAGCCATAATCTTGAAGTTGTGTCCTCATCCACATTACTTGAGCACAACTTGCAGATAACGCCATGTACTCTGCCTCTGCTGAAGACATTGCAGTGCAGTTTTGTTTCTTTGACATCCAGCTTACAAGTTTATCACCAAGGAACTGTATCCCTCCAGAAGTGCTTTTCCGAGTATCAAGGCATCCCGCATGATCAGCGTCTGAAAATGCTGTTAGTTCAAAGCCAGAATCCTTTGGATACCAGAGACCCATGTTAATGGTACCCTTTAGGTATTTAAAGATTCTTTTAACCTCCTTGAGGTGCTTTTGTGTTGGTCGTGCTTGATAACGTGCACAATAGCATACTGCTTGCACTAAGTCTGGTCTACTAGATGTCAAGTACATGAGTGACGATTTTCTACGATAATCAGATTGGTATACTGGTTCTTCCACTCAAATTACATCTAGGCTTGGGTTTTGTAGCCAATGTGTACCAATGAGTGAAGTTGTCCATATTATGCTTTTTCAAACTTTCTAAAGCGTACTTGGCCTGATTGATAAAATACCTTTTTGGGGACTGGTGGATCTGAAGTCGCTAAAAAGAATTTATCTCCCCATTAAGGACTTTCAAATCTCCTGTGATTTAATTTTTCAAATCGTTTTGAATATTTAGGATTTGTCGATCCAAAAATTATGTCCATCACGTATATTGCACAAGTAGAATATCCTCCCGTATTTTATCTTGAATAGAGTTGGGTCAATTGTACCTTTAGTAAAGCCTTTGGACATCAGGAAGTTTGATAGTTCATCGTACCAGGCTCTTGGAGCTTGCTTTAATCCATACAAAGCTTTCCTTGAAGGTAGATTTTTCTCGGATGATTGGATCAACGAACCCTTCTAGCTGAGCACATAATACCTCCTCCTTCAGTGGACCATTAAGAAATGCCATTTTCACGTCCATCTGATAGATTGGAAAAGACTTGTGTGCTGCATGGGCAACGAAAATCCTAACTGCTTCCAAGCGAGCGACTGGAGCAAATGATTCTTCAAAATCAATACCCTCTTCCTAAGCATAACCTTTAGCAACAAGTCGTGCTTTGTTGCGAATTACAGTCTGATCTTTATCCTTCTTGTTCTTCCATAACCACTTTAGCTTTATAATCATCTTGCCAAATGGTTTGTCGACTAGTTCCCAGACTTTTTAGTCTGTCTTTGAACTGATGAAGTTTCATCCTGCTTGCTTCGATACCATGCAGAATTAGCCATCGGCCACCTTAAAAGTTTTTTCTTCGTTCAACAACCACTTCACCGTGAGCGCGAACATACACATTTCAGGATCTGTGGCAAGCTGTCGTCTTGTTTGAACTGGCATGGATGGGGATTTCCACGAACTTGTTCTAATGGATGATCTCTGGTTAGCAATCGGTATTATGATTTGTGTTGAAAGAAAGCACATCGGTATTATCATGTTGCGTGAGTAGACTAACCATTTTCTTGTACACGTTATACAAAAAGATTGAGAAAATTCATCTTCTTGAAACGAGCATTCGGTGCTTGATCATTGTTGTTTTTCCTAGCTTGATCGTGTGTTGGATTGTATATTCTGCACAGTAAAGGATTGAAGAGAAATTCTAACCCTTGTTGTGAGAATATGTCTTTTTTGCTGAAATGGAACAACATTTTGTCTTGGGGGACGGGGTCAGAGTTGTTCATTCATCTGACGCCTTTTGTCACTTGAGGATCGAGGCCTGAAGGACATTTTCAATCAGACATCTATGTCGTTGAGGGCGAGGTCTGACTGTTGTGATCAGACATCTTTTCTTTCGATTTCATCAAACTTGTATGATGGACTCAACTATAATGCGTTTCTATTGTTGTAAACACGATATCCCTTCGACTGAAGTAGAATATACCACCATGACAATGATCCCCTTTTTCTTTATATATCCAGTTTTCCCCATCTCCTTGTTAATGTTGCAAGTGCAACCAAAGATGTGAAGATGTTTTATAGAAGGTTTCCTGTCATTTATGATGTGATATGCCGTCTTTCCTTGAGTCGATATGATGATTGATCTGTTCTGAGTATAGCATGCGGTTGCAACTGCTTCAGCCCAAAACGATAATGGAAGCTTAGAAGCTGAAAGCATCGTTCGAGCAGCCTCAACCAGAGTACGGTTCCGTCTTTCGACAACGCCGTTCTGTTCAGGTGTTCGAGGAGTGGAAGTTTGATGTTCAATACCTTCTTCTTTGAAATAAGCATGGAGTGTCTTGTTCAAGAATTCCGTGCCTCTGTCAGTACGAACAGTAATAACTTGAGCTTGAAGATTGCGCATTGAATCTTCGTGAGAAGTCTTTAATGAACTTCTGGTGTTTCATCCTTGGATCGTAGGAAAAAGAGTCCAAAGTGGATCTTGAATAGTCATTCAACACACCAGAATATACTTCTTCCATTATGTTGCAACGCGCATTGGACCACACAAGTCAATGTGAAGACAAATTTAGCAGTCCTTTGGAACTTAGGTAACTGCTTTTTGTCTTGATATGAACTTCTTGTTGCTTTACTCATTTCCAAGATGAACAAAGTTGAGCCCTTGACATATTTCAAATTGGGTAAGCCTGTCACAAATTTTTCATTGAGAGTAAGGTGATGTATCGTAGTTCAAGATGGAGAAGCCTTCGATGCCATAACCATGCTTGGGTTGATAAGCTTTACGCCATGAAACAGATTGGAGTTGAGAAGTTGTTTCTTGAAGAGGTTTTTGTGTAGAGATCAGTTCCACGACACAAGTTAGTAAGTCGTTTCCCTTGAAGATACTCTCACACAAAACATGGGATTTTCCTGAAAGCAACCTCCAAATTTGCATCACAGAATTGACCAACCAAGAATAGATTGTGATTGAGGCCTTCGATGTAATAAACCCTCTTGATTGTGACATTTCCTTTGAATCACGATCTCCATTACCAAGATTAGAGCAAACTGAACATTTCCAAACGAACGTACCAGAAATTTCTCCACAAAATTACACAAAAGCTTGAGATTGCCCGTCATGTGCTTTGTGCATCCAGAGTCAACAATGAATAGGATGAGTTGTACAATCTGCAAGAGAATTAGAGGACGATGGAACATTGGACAAATTGGATCCTAAGGAATTTGATATCTTCAAGACATTAGTTATCCTAGAGACTATGTCTATAGTAGGACTAATACTTGTTGATTCATTAGCTTTCCTAATCTTAGGTATCCATATCTTTTTGGTCTTAAGTGGCTTTTGGGTCCATGTAAAACTTGATGGACATCTCTTAGCTATCCACCATTTCCATTCCTGATTTGTATTCTCATACAACTCCTTATAGTAACTCTTGGATTTCTGAATAGTGGTATCTGATGCAACTGTTTTCTTATGGGGTGTTGCAACAGATTTGTTCGCTTTTCTCTTGGGTTTACTAGCACTAATAGGCACTACTTGAGGCTTCTTAGTTCTAGCATTCACGTCTTTCAAGTATCGAGAAACACAAGCATCATGATTAGAATTAAACACACATTTTCCACATTCTGCACAAACAGCATTCACATTCGAAGTTCTGGAGTTTGAACTGTCATTACACGCAGTTTTCAGACTTTGTTTTCTTAGATATAATAGATATCCTATGATGGTATTCTACTTTCCTTCTTTGTAAACTTCACTTGTCTATTGTTTGGAACGACATGTTCTTTTACTTGATTGCTCTTAAGCTGTGGTCTGCTAAAACATAGTAGTGTGGAATTACTCCTGAAGATTTAGGACATGTAGATGGATTAGTATTTCCTAGAAGCATGAGGCAACTGTGGTGTTTCTAGTTTGTGTTGTGTGGAGGCAATTCTTAAAATTCCTGGTTTATGCCATTGTGTTTCGAACCGCTAGGTTCTTTTCTGAGGCAAATTCTGTTGGAGTGACTGTTTAAATAAACCATCCGTCACATTAGTCTTTATTAACCGATGTTTCGTTTGAAAATTATCAATTTCAGGAGAATTTGAAAAGGAGTCGGTTTTCCTAAAAAAATGATGGTTTTGGAATTCCGTTGAGCATTTGGTTGTCGAACAACAGATGGTTTGTCAAACTGAGTTTCCACAGACTTTCCTTTTTGTTACCAAAATGAGTTTCTTTAAACTATTTTATCACCATGTTCTTGTCTAGCATTTGTTAAGCTTTCAAATTTGTATTTCATGATATTGTTCACGTTCTTTTCGAAATACATTTGAAGCATTTTCTTGACAAAAACTGCGTTGTTTTTCATTGTTCTTACAATGTTGTATGGAAAGTTCAAGAGAAATTGAGTGGTTTTTCAAGTTTAGCAAAACTTTTTAACAAATTATTATGAACTTCTTTGTTAACAGATTCCAGTTTGTTCGAACGCTTTTGCTGAAGACATTCACATTCTTTGACGTTTATGAAGATATTAAGCATTGCAATTCGTTTAGCATTTAAACAGGAAGAGAATGCAAATAATGAAATGTAAATCTTTAGACACACACTCTTCAAGGAAGTAGATAATATATTTTGAAAAATCAGCCTTTTCTGATTCTAGTTCGTCAAGCTACTTTTCAAGGGAATTAACTTACTCCAATCGTTATTCATTTCCTTTTTTAGTTCATGAATAAAACATATGACTGTCTTGTATTGTTTTGTCTGAAAGAGGCTTTATAAGATTTTGATCAAAACTTTCCAATACTTCTTTGCAGTGGGTTAGGAAATGCTTACTATTATGATTAGACACGTTTGTTGACAATATGGTTCTAAATGATTGACAGTTGTTTGTCATTTTCGTTATATAGTAGTTACTTTTACTAATGGATTTGACATGGGTAGATAGCTTCAATGTTTTTAGCAATGTTTGGTTTTAGTTCTATCAAACGTTTTTCTCCACATTGTATTCCGAACTTCTTTAGACGCGTTCCAAATGATCAAGATAGGCTTGGATGGTGTTTGAAAGTTTCATAAAGACTGTTTTGATATGTGTAATTATATGGTTTCACTGTGTCTTTATCCAATTTGGATCTACTCTCCTTTTCAAGAGTCACTGTGTCTTCCCCATCGGGGCAAAATCTGTTTGCAGGATCAGAAGTATCATATGGGATCTCATACAAACGAGGCTTATCAGATTGAGCCATCTTGAGGTACTTTGGATTAGCAAAAAGGCTTGATCTACCATGTGTTGCGCATTTGGGTGCTCACATGTAATGGTCGACATTGATGATTGCGTTTATAAAGAATTTCTTTTAAAAAACTTTTTGTTTGTCCATTTCAATCATCGTGTCAATGTCTTTTCCTTCCTTAACCT
Source organism: Tanacetum coccineum (assembly GCA_026074375.1). Classification (NCBI taxonomy): domain Eukaryota; kingdom Viridiplantae; phylum Streptophyta; class Magnoliopsida; order Asterales; family Asteraceae; genus Tanacetum; species Tanacetum coccineum. The sequence goes on from BQNB010020542.1 coordinate 46,402, forward strand.
TTAAATCCGAAATAACCTTAGTTTTCTCTTTGAGTTGACCTTCAAATTGTGACCTAGTTAACAGACTCTTTTTGACTAGCTCATCGTGTTTCTGATTGACAACTGAAATTTCATAGGTTTTAGTTTTTAAACCCTCTTTTATGTCAATGTCTTTAAGAGCTAATAGTCCTAGAGTTTCATTTAACTTTGTTTGAAGTATTTTATACTCACTTGTAAGGTCATTAAGGGCAGTGTACTTCTCAAGCTCAGTCTGTTTGGTCTGAAGTGCAATCAGAGAACTATCCCGACTGCTAGTAGCCTCCCCCAGAGCCCTACTAGACTCATCAAGGTTAGTTTTGCACTCCTTCAGTTCTTGAGTCAATGATGCGTTTGCTTTCTTTAATTGCTTTTGTACCGTTTTGTTTTCCTCCATGTCTAGAGTCAAATTAGCAATTAAATTAGCAAGCGCAACACGCTCATCAACAGATTCAGTCGCATTTTGATCAACCTGATTATCATTAGTACATATATTTGATGAATCAGGAATGACATTGCTATCATCCTTCTCCAAAACATATGTGTCGTTAATGGATTCAGGTTGCTCAGAATGTCGTCTCTGTCTCATTGGCAATGTCGTCTCACATTGGCAAACACATCATTTTCATCATGGTTTTGTACCTGTTCCAATGGCGTATCAGTTGAACTTGATTCCGCAGGTGAGACCTCCTGGATCTTTGCCATGTAACTGTAGTGTGCTTCCAATTCTTGTTCATCAATCTCTTCATCCGTGTCCTCTAGCCAATCAGCTTGCTCAGCTTGAAGTGGAACACCTTGTTCAGCTTGTTTGCACATCATCATCTTCTCCTTGTGATACGCGTAGTCTTTAACCCGCTTTGGCTTCCTGCATTCCCTGGCATAGTGTCCAAATCCCTTGCAGTTAAAGCACTGTATCCCAGTCTTTTGCACTACCGGACTGCCTACTGTTTCCCTAGCCCCAGCAACTGTCACTGTCCTCTGATTCCCAAACTGCCTTGACTGACTGTCGTTGTTATACCTTGGTGTGGTATCTTCAGTCTTGTTCGTGGAGTTTGAAGAAGTTCTAAGGTTGTTGTTGGTAGGTTTGTACAGCTTCTTAAAATACTTAGCAAGGAGTGCCAAGTTCTTTTGCATATCCTTATCCCTCCGAGCTTGTTCTGGATCACTGTCTTCCTCAGAAACTGACTCAGATTGAGGAGTAACTGGTTTGGCGATCTCTTTGCCTTTGTGTCTGGTAGACGCACTTGTTCGTGTGGAAGAAGATTGCTTGTATGATGGTGCATTCGATCTTTGAGGTACAGGTGCCTCATAGTAGTTATCTGAATTTGGTTGAGCAGCCGCAAGAAGTGCTAATGGATTTGCACTTCTGGCTAATCTCTCAGAACGGATATCATTAACTTCGTTTTGAAACTGCTTCAGAACGTCAAACAGCTTGTGATATGAGACCGTGTCTATTTCCTGTCCCTGCTTGACAACTGTCACAAATCTTGACCATTCTGGTTGAAGTTGTTGAAGAAATTGAACATTCACTTGCATTGGTGAAACTTGCAAGTTGTTCCTTGTCAACTCATTCATCAGTTTATAAAATCGGGAGTAATAAGACTCCATGGATTCTCCATCTCTAGAAGTAAATTTCCCAAATTCCCAAAATAGATTGGTCTTCACATCTTGTACGTTCAACGATTCCCCTTGTTGTAGCCTTTCAATGGCTGTCCACATCTCCTTTGCTGTGTTACATGCATCAACAGTTGAGTAAATTTCATCCCCAATACCAGTCAGAATCAAGAAAATAGCTTCCTTTTCAGCTTGAAAGTAAAGTTTGTTCTCTGCTGTCATGTTGTGTATTGTCTCTACTTCTTCATGTGCAGCTACTGGTAGAATGTTCTCTGCTGCTTCAACTGCTGCAATGAGTACGTTCGTAGGTAAATATGGACCGTCAAAGATGCACTTCCTCAGATATTCACCATTCGATTTGGTGTCAAGAATATCGTAGAACATATGGCGAAGGCACGGTGAATTTCTTCCTGGTCAAGCATCGGTGGACCCGCTCTTTTGAAAACAGCCGTGCCATTAATAATTGTTATGCATTTGGCTATCTATGGGTGAGCGGGGATGGTGTTAAACTGGGATAGATATGGACTGTTCAATGAATAGTTATGTATTATGAGTGTGAAAGATTTTGTTGGATCTTAACGCTGGATATGATGTGATTTAAGTTGTGGTGTTGGTTGTAACCGCAATGGCACGTTCACGGAATTTTACCGTCTATGATTATAAACCGCCAGGAATAAATGAAATTACGGGATTTTACAAAATCATAGAAAACAGTTGAATGATTTGATGCTGGAATCAGCGGCCCCTACAAAATATCAAAAAACAAACTGAAAAAGTGGCAATAAATCATAGAAATCGATGGTTTTTGGGCCTTGAACAAATCCTTAACCAGCTAAAGGGTGGTTATAGCGTGATCCGTCTCGTTTTTCTTTTCGATTTGAGAGGTCACGGGCCTAAAACGGACTTACGGATCAAAAGTTATGCCTGTTTTACTGAAACACTTTTCTTCACACAAATTTTCTAAAAAAAATTTCGTTCGGTCAAAAAAATTTGCATGTTTCGATGCCGCTCGTTTGGATCACTCTTTTGTTCGATCCCGCTCGTTCGATCGCTCGTTACGATCCGCTCGTTCGATCGACGGCTCGTTCGATCAAGCTGTTCGATCATGCTCGTTCGTTCACGCTCGTTCGTCACGTTTTCGTTTTTTTTCTATATTTCTTTTTTCTTTTTTTTCTTGCAGCTTTTTTTACATTCCTTTTACTTTCTCTTTTCGAACCGATAGTGTCGAATCACGCTCTTTCGATCTACGCTCGTTCGATCAGCGTTCGTTTCGATCACGCATTTTTTCACTCGTTCGAATCCAAGCGATTTTCCACTGTTTCGATCGTTACAACTTTTTACCGCTCGTTCGGATGTTCTAGTTTCTCTCGTTCGATCGTGGTACGTTTTTTTACCACTTTTTCATTCTCTCTTCTTTTCACCGAAAGTTATTTACCCAATGAAGCCGAGAGATTTTCCAACAACAAACTAAGCCACGAAAAAATGTTTATGCCGAGTGATGAAGCAACCCAACTGCCGAATCCAATAGGCTTACAACAACAAAAAAAACCACGCTATCCACCCGAGGCGATTGATACCAATTGTAGGAACCCGATTTAACACTTCATAACACAACCCGAACCACGAATCAAAGAAACTAGAGAGAGAGAGAGAGAGAGACGAAATGAGAGAGAGAGATGAGAGAGTTGAGAAAAAAAATTAGATTAATGAAATTAGATTATAAAAACTAGATATTTTCTAAAAGAAAATATCTATATATATTTAGATATTTTTAGAAAATATCTAAATATATATATACCCCTACACATTTAATGTGACGCGCGGGATATTTAACTAGGAACCCGGGCTAGGTTTTGTTTGGGATTAAACCCAAAACATATACAATATTAGATTAGCTATCGAGCCCGATTCCCGATATTATCCTGTTACAACATTAACTAATTAAAGACCGAAGCTCCATCGTAGAGTGACCGAGCTTCCTTGTTTGACTCAATAAATTGAGGCTAACAAATTCAATAATTGACTCTTTGCAAAAACAATTGTATGACACCATCTATGACAATGCTAAGCTAAGAGCCCATTTATTTGATAAGGTTTCTGAACGAAAAGGCACCACAAAAGGTACGAGAAAACTATACTATGTTATCAAAGCAATCAATCTTGGAAAAACCCCACCCCTTAAAATTCCCCCCCTCATCTTTAAACCCAAAACTTTATTCTGTCAAAAAAATCCTTTTCAAAATCCTCGGTTCTTCCCAAAGTCTGATACAGGAGAATGCTTTGTCAACCAGTCACTTAAACTCGGAAACCTTCCACCTAGAGAATCAAAAGGTGTGCAAACTGTTAAGGTGATTGCCTCTAGAATCTTTAGGACTAATCATTCTAAGACCTCTAGGGTAGATAATGTTGTCCTTAACAAACCTGTTAAATCAAGCGTTAGGACAAAACCAATCACTGCTTCGCAACCAAATGTCACCCACTAGGCAACAAGCTAAACTCTAACTCAGGGGTTTTTCTCCTACAAAGAGTAAACAACACTGCTAAGACTATAAGTCTACAGCCTGCTAGGGTTCACTCCAAGTCTAAAAGTTGTTGCCTCTCGAATAACTTTGAAAAATTAGAAGAAAACCATAGGAATTCTCTAATTCCCAAGACTCAGAAGCATACGTCATCTGAATGTAATAACATTAAGCTTGTTTTATGCGTTAGAAAGCTAAATCAGAAGTTGTTTGTGTATGTGTAAGCAATGTTTTGTTACTGGCAATCATGTTGCTGCTTTGCCTTAATTATGTGAATGACATGAATTCTCGTGCTGATAACCAAAGTGCCAATGTCTCACAAACTTGAAAATCGATTAAGAAACATAGGCAAAATGTCAGGAATCAAAGGAAGTTAGGGTCCCAGGAAGGTTGGTTTATCTAGGCCTAGAAACCAGGAAATTGTCTTAGGTGGGTTCCAACTGGAAGAATTTTTGCCATGTGTGAAAAATTAACTGCATCAGTAACACCGAGAATAAAATCTGATAAATCTGTGTGTGACAATGCAAGTACTTCTAATCCCTCGAAACCTTCAAGCAAAGGGTTTTCGAATTCCACTTCTCTTCTTGGCAGGTTATCAAGACTAAGGAAACAGCATACTTCGATCTATCCGATTGTTGTTCTCTAATTTTCAAGTCAATGGTTTATTATTAAATGTCAGATAATAACCCGTTCTTCAAAGAAAAGGAAAATGTACGTATCAGTGCGTTTATCCTTAACAACGAAAAGAGAAATCTTTTCGGTCTTGAGCTAGTATCAAAACATTCAAAGTTTGTTAGCTCAAGTCAATGGCTTGTAATCAAATGTCAAATTGCAACCCGTTCTTCAAAGAAAAAGGGGAGTGTACGCTTCAGTGCGCTTTACCTTAAAAAGAAGAGAAATCTTCTCGTTTTCACTTCAGCAAATTTGATAGTCATGACGTCAGTGATAGAGTTGGGAAGTCTATTCGGTCATTTGTTCGACGAATTATTCAAATGGAGAAAATCAAGTTGTTTCAAAGTCTTTCGCTGTTACTACTACTGATGCATTCGATAAACGACAACAACAACAAGATTCAACTTCATCTAATTTCAACTCTAGGCAACAACTATTTTGCTAATGGAAACTTGTTTGTAAATATTTTGGATCTTTCTTTTCTTTTGATTCTTTTAAAATATTTTGAAAAGAAAAATACTAAATAATCTTCTACGACATGTCTCTCGACATTCGGATAACATTGCGCACCTAGAAATGTTGAATTCATATTAACAAAGAGTGAATAAAATGAGTTCGAGCGAAGAGTTTTTACAAAATGTTTTCAAAACATGTCCTTTCATTTTTTCTCTACGACTTCTAAGTAAATGTCAGCTTAGGACTCGGTCTCCAAAGAAAGGAAAATGTTCATTTATGTACATTTATCCTAAACAACGGGAAGCTCATATCTTCTCGGTCTTGAGCAATGTCATATAAACATTCAAAGTTTTGAATGCTCAAGAGAAGTTTTAAGGAAAATGATGGTAAATAAGATATATCTCACATATTTTTTTTGTTTGAGCACAATTTTTCAGAGATATTCTCAAAAGAAAATTTTCAAATTCTTTCAATATTGTGTGCTCAACAAACTCCACTCCAAGTTTCAATCTCTTCTACTAATTGAGGGGATTTAGTATAAAATATGATTCATTCTGGCATTGCACTCCTGTTCTCCCAAGACTTAGCTAGCCTCATGTGAATTACGGGACATTAACTTGTTTTTAATTCACTAATTGTCAAAAATTGTAAACACATATGCAATTTTTGAGGGGGAGAATAGTGATTAAAATGTGATCAATACGGATTAATAATGGATACGATCTTCAATCTATAAGTGCGTTCCAAAACCTCGCATGTGCTAAACTCTTTCATAATATGGTGCATATGTGTAGGGGGAGCTTTTTGGTAACTCTGGAAACACTCAATGTGTCTCAAATGATTTCTCAGACACGTTGATTGATTTTTCATCAAATGGTTTTTATGGATCTTCATGGCAATATTCTCAAAAGATATATTCCGACCAACTGTTATTTTCTCAAGGAGTTATAAGGCGGTTAAGGTTAGGTATATTCGTTCCATGATCCAGCCAGAACCGGAGGGATCTACCCAGGAACACTCCATTAGATAGAGTAGAAGTCCTAGGTATGATTGAAAAAAGGAGTAAAGTGAGAATAAGGGAATAGTGCCGACTGAGATGGAGCTAGTGCTGGAACAATCCCAACAAGGTTCTAGTCATGAAGTCTCGGTAAGCACTGAGTGGGGTGAGAATGAAAAAGATTTGTAAGATAAAGGGGTTAAAAAGAAAGAAGCCCTCAATGACAACCTTAGGCAGAAGAAACGGGTCATGGCATTATCTATCGGTAATCACAAAGAATGATTCCGATATTGAAGGACAAGTCATCATGGACCCAGTGTTGCAATGCACAACATCCTTAGCACTCAGACATCTATCAAAATATTTCTGTTTCATTTCTCACGAAGATCAACAAATTTCTATCGGCTTTCTCATTCCGAGATCGTTGATATTGAAAAGGTGGCAGTCCGCTCCAGCCTCCGATCACCAAATAACAAAAGTGCACTTATAGAGTCTAGAGCCAACGAGATCCATCAAAATCTCAATAGGACACAAATTCCAATATACAAAAGTTGTACATCATTATTACAACAATTTTGTATAATTAAGTCCTGAGCATTATCCTTGTGGTAATTGCCAGAACATTTAGAGTGACACTCTTTAGTATTCACAGTGATGAATGGAAATCCTCCTTGATGAACACATCAAACAAGCTCTTGGTAGGTACTTGCGAGGATTTCTATATGAATCAAACTTGTGTCAACTGGAAAAGAAACGATGTGGTTGCTCGATTCTATCATGAATCCAAAACTGTTCCAGTAAAATGAATTGATGGACTCAATCAGAGAAAGATAGTAACTATTGATTCCACTCTTACCGTGTTGTCTGCTTTGAGACGCTCCGGTAACTGAGAAGGCTAGTGCAGCTGCGAAACCCTGTCAAGGAGATTATTTTGAATTCTACCTGATCACAGGCAGTATTTATACTGATTAACGGGGAACCGTGGTTATTGCAACCATATTCGACGAAATAACAAAGACATTTTCGTCCATATATGTTTATCTCTAACCTATACTTGCAGGTTTTCCTGACAGTAGCAGCTTCTAGTCCATGACGAGTCAAGATTCAAGACCTCATGCTCAAACCACAAAGACTAATACATGATGAAAGCTCAAATTTCAAGTCTTCCGCAATCTCTGATGAACAAGCACTTCCTCTATAAGAACATTTTGTGGTACAAGTAATTCATTTCTGTTAAAAGAAAAATGTGAGGAGATTGTTAGCAAGCTTTCAAGGCAATGAGCATGAGGGTGGAGACACAAGATCGCAAGGTGGCATAAAGATTCAAGGATAAAGATTTAGAGATCTCAGTAGTCAAGAAAATCAAGGCCAAAGACCACGATATAAGTATTTGGTCAAAGAATATCAAGTTAAAGATCATGATCCAAGATCACAAGCATGCAAATGGAACTTCAAAAGGAAATTCCAAGAATACAAGGCTCCAAGACTCAGACGTCACAAGGAAGGATCCACAATTGAATGTCCACCCTTAGGGGAGAGATTTGTTAGCCGTTGTATTTATTAATGTGATGGTCATTAAATATTCCTGAGCTTTGTATAAGAAAAAGTTAGTTTACGGAATTAGTTAAGCTATTGGCCTAGTTTGTCGGATAAACCATTTGTTCTATGAACCGGCCAACTCAAAGCCCACAAGATAGTCCTTTCTCTGTAGTATTAAAGCCCTCTCCACGTGTGGAGAGGGTGTTGCTTCTCATTTTTCTTTTTTATGGAACAAAGTAACCATTTTTCTTTGTTTTTTACTTTTCTCTCTCTAAAATCTTTTTCTTATTTTTGTGTTTGAGGTGATGAAATGATATCCTAACACACCCCTTAATCCATTAAATACACTAATTAATATTATTTTTAAAACACCCATAAAATGAAAAGTACATGTCATTATATGCGATGCACAAACTAATAAAACACAAAAAGCTTCATACAATTTATATGTTGATACATATAGTTTAAAAACCGAATCTGACCAACAGGTTCAATCGGGAACATGATTGGTCACCGGTTCGGCTAGCAAATAAAAGCCGTCTGAAAACGAACCGAATTGAACCAGCCAAAACTTATAAAAATGAGTGAATCAAGCCTAACCGGGATCATTTTCTTTTTATTTTTATCCGGTTAATCACAGGTACGTGTCGTTGCATCGCGCGGGTACCCTGCTAGTAATAATATCTATACTACTTATAAAGAGAATTTAGGATTCTCTTGAAAGTTGAAAAACTACTAAAATAAGAAATGTTGAAAAATTTAATACATGGAATCTTAAAAACATTGCTTATTAAAGAAAGATTTGTCTTTTACTATGAAATAATACATACAATTGAATAGATGTTACATTACAGAAATTAAATGTATTCAATTGTTATACTTGTAACACCTCTAATATTCATAGAGCCTATTATATCTCATGTAACAGCCCAATATTTATACATCTCATTTAAAAACTTGTAGCATCTCATTTGAAATTTTTGTAACAGTTCATTATTATAGTAATAACTCCAATTAAAAATATTATAGCACCTTTAAAACATCATCATCATCATAGTAACAGTACCATGCCATATTTAAATATGATGTAACAAAAACACACAAACGAAGATTACAAAAACTTCTTTCTCCATTCTCTCCTCTCTCTCTCTCTCTCTCATACAAACCACTTTTTTTCATCTCAACCCCCCACACATAAACCCTAACCGCCAGCAGATCCGCCGCCGCCACCGTCAGTAGAATCCGCCACCAACACCACCCTATCTGTTATTGGTGTTTAAGTTTTGGTGGTTTCATGGTGTATTAGTGGTATTGGTGGCGTTTTTGTGCTTTTTGTTGGTTTTAGGGTTTGTTTTGTGTGGTCCTTTAACCGGGTCTGCACGAATATTATTCTTTTAATTTAGATCTGAGATAAATTTATGTTGGTTTTAATTTAGTTGATAAAACTGCCGTTGTCTCGCCGGAAAGTTGTTGCCGCCGTCACCGGAACCGATACCGGAACTGATACCACTACAGAAAACTCCACGTCAAAAAGGTGCTTCCAAGTATTATTTTGTAGATCTAAATATTTATAAAATTTTATGACTATTTTTGTTACAGTAGCCGTTGAGTCGCCGAAAAAAGTTGTCGCCGCCGCTGATGTCACACCCCGACAATGGCGGAAACTCGGGAATGCAACATAATGATCAATCATAACACAAGGTACAAAAATAGAGAAAACTACATTGCACAAACTCCAAGTGCTATGAAGACCACATCAACATTGATCAAAATTCAAGTGATGTCCCAAATCGCAACTAAAAATCCACATTCTCTTACATTTATTCTATGCCCTCGCAGGGACCATAACCAAACTTAATCCAAAATTCCAAAATACTAAATCAAACAACAAGCAAGTACGACTTCAAATGATTTTCACACGGGAATACTTATAAGTCGGCTATTAATCACAAACTATTTCTTTTACTTCCTGAAAATGTACTCGAAAAATCGTTAACAATAATGTTGGTGATCACGTTAGGTGTGACCTTAAACCCAAAGAGGTCGCAATATTTCAAAAAGTGACTAATAGTGCATATTATGACAGTGAATTATATGTAACAATCAATACATAGCATCCCGCTAGTTCATATATCAAACATCCAATAATAATACGGAGTTAGCACAACTCCAAAATCACTAACGTACTAAAGGGCCTACAGAGGGTGGTGCACTATATTAGGCGTACCACACAGTAACCTTGCATGCCTAAACCACTTGAGAGTAGTTGCAGTACACACTAAACCCTTGTATGCCAAACACAGTACTACAAGTACCACACAGAAATTTGCCATGCCAAACAACAGTACATAGCAAGTAAATCAACACAGTAAATTATTAACATAACAGTCATAAGCACTTATCTTGTCCCAAAAACAACACACGTTTCGCACAGATCAATTCAAAAACATTTCAAAAAAACATTTTGAGTATCCATTTTCCCAAACGGATAGTAAAAGTAAAAGTGAAGATACGAGAACTCACCGTAAGCAAGCCTTTAGCAAAAAACATTTCTACTACACAAGCAAATGCAACGCGCCGCCACATGACCTAGTCAGTTAATGTCTTATTTTAATCACCAATCACTTCCCAAAACAATTTCACGTTTGATGTATAGAGTTTAGACGCGTTGTACAATTACCCAAAACAGTTTTAGTGGTGTGATGGTTGACGAAATTATCTACACATTCATTATCAATCTCATTCTCCGATAATACATACTTATACTATTTAGCGTAAATAGATAAGTAATATAATAAATATTTATAATTATTAATTATAAATATATCTCGACAAGTCTATTCGGTACACCTTAATCACTTCAAAATAATCATTCCTTGATTGAAAACGACACGTTTAATCACAACAAACACCTTAGAAAAGTTTCGTGAAAAATTATATTTTTTTGTCTTTTAATGAATTTATTAATTAAAATAAAATAATAAAAAATAATTTTTTTTTGTATTTAAATATTCAAAAATATGTTTTAAGTAACAATTTCTAAAGTATAACACTTTTTTCGAAATTTGACATGACCAGAAGTACGGTGTTTACAACGTTTTTCCATGGTTCAAACCTAATTTCTAAACACTTTTACATTCGACCTTTTCGACCAAAAAATTCCAAAATCTTAAACTTTATCGTTCACCCAAACGTTTTTCCTAAATTAAGATAATATCACTTCGCTAAATCTACATTTCGCTTTCAAAAAGTCACCAAAAACTCTCAAATGACCACATATCTCTTATTGGCTCAAGGCCAAAAGGATCCATTAGGACATTTATAAGTACAAAATATTATTTATGTCCAAAATCCAATGGTCCCATTTACATATCCATAAGTATATACTTATATGGTAGAAATAATACGGGACTTACATTAAGCACTCCCGTTTAAGCCAACGGCTCAATGACTTATTGGGTCGTGAGTCCCTAATAACTCCAAAAATACGTTATATTCAAGCTTTAAAATATGCTATTAAGCTACGTATCGCAATTGGTTACTACCATAAGCCTCAAAATAGTCCACAACATATGCCCAAATAAACACAAAAATAATAAATTCACTTCCTAGTGGATTTTGAGAAAGTACCCCGATGGATTAAGCCCATATAAGCCACAGGAAATAGCTTAAAAATAAGCCTGAATAAGGTATACAAGCTACTATAAAAAATAAGCATTCTAGCATCATATATTATTTAACCATCACGACCACAATATCAAAAGGAAAAAGATCCTCTAAAGTTGTAGTCAAACATGATTGGTAAAGTTAAGTTTGTTGTGAGTGAAGATAAATAAGTGGGCCCTTGAATTTTATTAAAAGAAAAATGTTTATTCATTTAACTTATTTGTGATTGGTGAACATGATGTATCATGTTTGACTCAACTTGAGAGGATTCTAATCCATATCAAAACTACAAAAACCCTTATTTTCTTTTTCACTATTCATGAACCAAGCGCACTCTTTTATTCGTTTCGCTTTTAAAAATCGATTTTCACAACGATCAACTTGTACAACTAACATCTATGCATCAAGATAAACCCAAAAAGGACAAACATAATTATAAATTTGAAACTATACAAAAAATCTTCAAATTTGTATAGATTTGACACGAATCCGGACACCCTAAAACGTTGTTTTAAATGAATAACCAAACACATAGAATCAAACCCCAAATTTTGATGGTCTTCATGTTTTCTTGATCAAATTTCAAAAATATTATTCATTGTGTGTGTGTTTAGAATACTATAAACTCGGACGAACCACAAGGGAGAGGAAGAGAGGATATATTTTTGTAAAGATGAACTATGTGAGAAATGCTTAGATGTTAAGCATATAAGTGTACACATTTTAGACAAACATGCTAAAAACTAACCTTCTTGTTCCCTCCCTTGACTTCTTGACCGACTAGCATCCTAAGGGGGTGTCGGGTCTTTCTTTTTGTGTCGAAATCACTTAAAAGCTCGTAAAACTCAACCGTAACATTTACCTCAAAGTTAAAAAGCATTTTTATTCACCTTAAAAATACTTTTCCATTAACTTAGAGTATTCACTTGCCATATTTACACTTTAAACCCTTCAAATATTAATTTGGACATTAACGGACATGTCGGACTTGTTTTTTCGGCAATTCTCAAAATTCACGGGTCAAACCACCCGGAATACACATAACATAATAATACCTTTCGAAAAGGATTATTAATCACAATAAATCTCAAATCATCACATATCTTATAAAATCACCACCGTCAACACGGTACAAAATCTGAATAAACTGACAAAAGTCAAATAGTCAAAGGACTATTAATGAAATATTCATGAACACAAAAGAGCAAAGGTTATCGATTCTTATCCCCCTTTAAAAGAATTTCGTCCAGAAATTCAAATTCCACAATTTACATAATCTAACCTAATGCGGATACTTCAATTTCATCTGATTTTCACGTTCCCACGTGAATTCAGGACCACGTTTCGGATTTCACCGAACCATTGACTGCTGCAATCCTTATACTCTTCAACTTTCTTAAAACTCTCTTTCCAAAAATGTCTACAGGCTCTTCCACAAATTTAATTAGCATAACTTGGATTCTCATCCAATGGCACTTAGTGTTGGATCAGCTTAAACATTTCTTAAGGTTCGACAGCGTGGAACGTGTCAGGAACATCATTCAACTCCCATGGCAAATCTAACCGATAGGACACGGGACCTCCTACTTTCTCAATAATTTCAAATGGTCAAACAAACCTAGGTGCCTAAACTTCCCTTTCTTCCCAAAAAGCGTTACCCCCCAAACCCCCCAAAATAAACTTTCTAAGGCGACACTTTGAGCAAGACATAATCACCTATACTAAATTCTAGAGGCTTCCTCCTCTTATCGGCATAACTTTTCTGACGATCACGTAACAGCCATAAGTCTATACCTTAATCAGTGAGATTCCTTCTCAGTCGTTCTCTTGCACTAACGCTGGGTCCTATCAACTGACCCTTCTCCAACCCCAGCAACAAAATAGAGGAACGACACTTCTACCAACAATGCTCAAACAGGCAATCTCACACTAGAATGATAACTATTGTTATACGAAAACTCAACTAATGGAAGATGAACATCCCAACTTCCCTGAAGTCTAGGACGCACGCTCTAAGCATGTCTTCCAAAGTCTAAATAGTACGCTCACTCTGACCATCGGTCTGAGGGTGATAAGCCCGTTTTTTACTCAATCTAGCGGAAAGTTCCTATGCCTCATTTCATTGAATGCCAAAAACCTTGATGGGAACGACTATAACGATCGTTATAATCGATGATCAGCACACCATGTTAGAACCTATATCATTCAAATACAAACTAGCCAAACTTTCCCATCTTATTAATCTCACGCATAGTTGGGAAAGTTGACGTTGACTTAGTTCTCATAGGTCCATATGTACCCATATTTGTGTCATGCCTACTATGGTTCCTAGGCAACTTTAGTCAACAAAATCCATCGCTATCCCTTTTACCCATTTCCATTATGGGAATCTCAGGTAGTTTTTTTTACTTGGAAGCAGGCTAGATAGCCTTTGATGCTCAAGCCGTAACCTTATTCGATACACAGTGAATCACCTACTAACATACTCAGCTATATCCTTTTTCATTCCAGGCCACCAATACCTATCTCTCAAATCATAATACATCTTATAGGCTCATGGGTGTACAGAGTACTTTGACTTATGGGCTTCGTCTATTATCATGGTTCTCACATCACCCTTCAAAGGCACTCATATTTGATCCAGGTAATACAACGCTCCATCATTCCTAAGTTCAATCATCTCATCCAAACCTTTCTGCAATCTAGCAGATTCAACCAATCCCCTTTGAACGCCGTCAGTATCCTTTATTTGATTACGTGACCTGAAGGATCATATTATAGCTCTAACTCTCTTAGGCTTTACTCTATCTTTCCTACTTAGGGCATCAGCCACCACATTCTCCTTACCACTAAACAACTCTATCCAGTGACGCTGTCGCATATTCAACTATTTTTGACTAAAGATATGTTGAAGACTCTTATGATCCGGTTAAGAAGACAATCCTTTGTTCCCATCAGGATAATGTCTCCAGATCTTAAGTGCTAAAAACAACGCCACCCCAACTCTAAATCATGCGGTGAGTATACTATTTCTCATGAATTTTCAATTGGCCTAGAGCATAGGCTATCACTATACTTCTGCATTAACCCACGGCATAGTCCTATCCCTGAGCATCACATTATACTTACAAAATATTTAATCCATCAGGGAGAGCTAGAACAGGCGCATTACACAACTTATCCTTCAAGGTCTGAAATGCCAATTCTTGTTCCTTACCCCACTCGAAAGTCTTACTTTTCTAAGTCAAGATAGTAAGAGACTTAGCTATCTTAGAAAAGTTCTTAATGAACCTACGGTAATACCCAGCCAATCCTAAGAACGAACGAACCTTAGTCGGAGTTCTAGGGGCTTTCCAATTCTTAACAGCTTCAATCTTACTAGGGTCCACATGAATCCCATTACCATTTATCACATGCCCAAGAAACTACACTTCTCTTAGCCAGAATTCACACTTAGAAAACTTAGCATACAGTTTCTCCTTTTTGAGAAGTTCCAAGACTAACCTTAAGTGTTTACATGTCTCTTGAGTCTCTAGTGTAGATTAAGATGTCGTCTATGAACACTATCACAAACTTATCAAGTATGGTCCTATAAACTATCATCAAGTCCATAAATATTGTTGGTGCATTAGTCAGACCAAAGGGCATTACAGTGGTGCATTAGTCAGACCAAAGGGCATTACAGTGAACTCAAAATGTCCATAACGAGTTCTAAACGCAGTCTTTGGAATGTCATCCTCATGCACTCTCAGCTGATGGTATCCAGACCTAAGATCTATCTTAGAGAAAAACTGCGACCCTTACAGTTGGTCAAATAGATCATCAATCCTAGGTAGCGGATAACGATTCTTAACAGTCAACTTATTCAATTCTCTATAGTCAATACACATCCTAAAGGAACCATCCTTCTTTTTAACGAACAATACCAGCGCTCCCTAAGGCGATGAACTTGATCGAATGAAACCTTTGTATTGGAGTTCCTTGAGTTGTCTCGATAACTCCTCCAATTCAGAATGTGCCAAAGGATAAGGAGACTTTGCTACTGGCGTTGCTCTAGATAATGGTTAGGGTTACTAATCGACACTTAATTTCGGAAATAGACTGTATCCAGATAGATCCATCGGGAAATACCTCAGGAAAAATCTCAAACCACAAAATCTCTCTTTGTTTCTTTATCACTTAGCTTAGCGCTCTTCAACAATCTTGCTTTCTCATCCAGTCTTTCTCCTACTACTCTAAACACCTTGCTATCCGGTAGTGGTATCCTCACTACCTTTTTATGGCAAATTATTTCAGCTTTAAAATTAGACAACCAGTCCATACCTATAATCACATTCAAAACACTCATGTCAAAAGGGTGGTATTAAGTCGAGACCAAAGATATGATCCTCATTTTAGGGTTGCAACCTTAATAAACCTTATCAATCTTTACTAGTGCCCGCTAGCTATTTCAATCTCATATTTGAAACCTAAGTCGTCAGGGGCTTAGTATGTGCTTAATTACACATACCTTTTACCTTTAAAAACGAGCTAAAATAACCAAAAACGGACTTAAAATGCCAAATATATGCTTTTGGGTTTTGCTAATTGTGTTGTGCAGGAAAGGATACTAAGAAAAAGGACGAAAAAACAAAGCCAAAAACGACAAATCGGACTCGGAAATGGAAAAAGACCCAAAAGACAAGCCAAATCAAAGCCGGAAAAGTCAATCAAGTCAAAAGTCAACAGAAAAGTCAAAAACTGGTCAAAAGTCAAAGTCAACAAATAGTTCAAACCGAGGCCAAAAGACAAAGAAATATAAGTTTAGGGACTGAAATTGTAAACCCCTAAACTTGTATTTTTAAAAGAGAAAAGAGAAAAATGGAGACAAGGGTTGATTGTGCAAGATATACTCAAGTGAAAAGTGGGGCAAAATCTGCCAGTCCCATACTTGTACACAAAGGGGACGTATCTTGCAAAGAGTTATATAACTCTTGGGGACTTGTTTTGCCAAGTCCCCAAAAGTTATATAACCACAAGGACCTACGGTGCAATGAAAGTTATAACCTTCAAGGACCATTTTTGCCAAATTCTCAAACCAACACTCTGTTATAACTTAAACCGTTTTTCCCGCCTTGTTTTCCCCCCAAACACAATCACGGGTTTGTTAACCCATTTTTACCCCGTAGACCTTCACCACCACCATGGATACTCACCTCCCCCCTCCTCCACTAACTTTCCCAGCTGTGAGATTGCCAAGTTGGCAATCCCACACCTCCCAAGACCTATTTCGACGACCAAGATGGATTTTTGAAGATTGAAGGGCTAAGATTAGAGGCTGTGAACACTCTCACAAAAACTAAAACACTTGGTTTGTCGTGTCTAAGAAACACACAAAGACAAAAAGAGAAGACACAAGAACCAAGTCGAATTTTCCTATAAATAGCTTTGTAAAGCCATTGTGGCAAATATTCAGTTTTTTATGTCGTTTTAGTTTAATCTTAAAAGTAGTTTAAAGTGTTTTTAAGTTAATGTCTCTTATGCATTTGTAATTCTCAGTTTTAATGAAAAATTAAGCTATTTTTACTCAATAAGCTCTCAATAGCTATTTGTATTTCGAGCTTATTCTTGTTAATAAGCTCAACTCAGTTTCAAAAGGGTTAAAAGCTCAAAAAAAAAAAGCTATTAAATACTGTTTTTAATTCATTTTAGTTCATAATTGCTCTTTTGATTTCAAGTTTGGAAGCTTATGAAGAAATAAGCTAATGTTAGCTTATTGAGCTTTTAGCTCAGGGAATAGAGGCTAGGGAGCCACTTAGGTGTATTTCTTTAAGCCACTCACTCTACAAGAGTGGCTTGGTTCTGAGACAACAAAAATCCAAGGTTTCATTTTTCAATTTTCATTTAACTTAATTTTTAGCTTAAGGCACTAGCTTATTTACTTTTTAATTCCTGTTCAAATCTTTGCAAACTCATTTGTTTAGACTTGTTATTTATATGTTTTAAGTTTTCATTGAAAAAAATATGTGCAATCTCAGTTTAAAACTTAAAACTGCCAAGTTAGTGTAATAAGCTAGCTGAGAAACTAGCTTATTTTTCTTAATAAGCTAGGACTTTTATTGTTAAAATAGTTTAAGTAGGTTAATATAAGTAGAAGTAGATAAAAAGTTTAAGCTGTTTTAACTTTTAATTAGATTTTAAGTGCAATTTAGTTTGACAGTTTTAAAGTAAAGGGGTGTTTGGGTTAACCATCAAAACGGGTCAAAATCACTTGTGGTTTGGGTTGAGGTATTTTGGTTAACTTTAGCTTAAGTTTTTAAGCATTTTCAAGCTGTTTTTAAAAAGTTTTTAGTTTTAAAATTGTTTTCCAAAGTTTTTAAAATTATTCTCATAACTGTGAGATTTTAGAAAAATCCACAAGTGCTTATTTAGTTAAGCACTTGTAGATTTTTGTTTAAGTGTCAAAAAGAGTTTGTTTTGAGTGTGTTAAGGAGCTGTCAAACCTTCTTTGCCTTTTGACTTGCTAAGTCAAAACAACCAAGCTTTTTTTTTGTCACAGTTTTTAAAAAACCCAAAGACCCTCTTCACCATCAAAAATAAGCAAGTAAAAATGATTTTTAAAAGTTGAAAATTGGTGCACAAGCCCCTTTCATAGACCACTCAATCTGTTTGAGCTTATTTGTGTGTTTAGAGCTTATTTGACAGCTTAAAACAAGCTGTCAAATAAGCCCTTGAGGTTTGCCTTAAAGCTCCCCTGGTGCAAAGGGGAGACTTTAGGCTTATTTTCCTCAGCCTTTAAGCACACTTAAGCCCAAGTTTTTGGCTTATTTTAAGAGTCTATAAGCTCTTAAATAAGCCCTCAAAGTTTCAGACCTTAAGAAGCTCATTTGTGTGCTTATTTTTAAGGGCAAACTTGCCTCTTGGCTGTTTTTAGTTTAACTTAGGCATAGGGATTGCTTATTTTTGACTTTGGCTTATTGAGCTTATTCCATAAGCTCAAATTGTTTCCTTCAATAGCTTTTTAGGTTAACATAAATAATAGTGTAGCTTATTTACCTTTTTCTAGCTTATTTTTCCAAAACTTAAGCCATTTTAGCCTTTTAAGCTTGTTTTAAGCTTTCTGTCATTAAGCCCTTTGTCCCAGCTTATTTAGCCTTAAGCTTTAAGCCTTTTAGCTTACCTAGGTTTAGTTTAAGCCCCTTTAGTTTATCTAGTCCTTAGTCCTAGCTTATTTCGACCAAAAGCCAAAATTACTTAGCAAATTGTTGCCTTAAAGCCTCTTTAAGCATTCTGTCATTCTTTGAGCTTATTTTTAAGCTTATTGAGGGCTTTTCAGAAAAAGTTGTAGAAGACAAAGTTGTTAAGCCCCACGAGCTTAACAACTTTGCTTCTTTGAGTTTTCGAAAAAAAAAGGGGAAAGACACTTGGCCCGGGTGAGCAAGACTCGAACCCGGGACCAAGCGATACATCCCCTTTT
>BQNB010020543.1:3697-65334 GCA_026074375.1 Tanacetum coccineum
AACAATTCTTTTGCTTTAGAAGCGTTTGCAACATCAACAACAATTACATTCTCCTTATTCGAAATAACATTCGCAGATGTATTATCTTTTTGCTTATTTTTCCTAACATAAACTGAAACATTCTTTGCTGCTTTCTTAGAGTTGACTAAAACACTATTCGTAACACTTGAATTTTTACTCATTGGTCTTCTAACTCTAGATGTAACATTCATTCCTGTAGAAGATAAACCACTTTTTGTCTTGTTTATTTGTGATTCTTGTGTTGTGACAACTCTGTACATTCCTGGTTTAATGACATGTTTGTTCTGATTTGCCATTGTTTATTTGTTAGATGAAGTCTGTAAAGTGACTGGTTTTGACACAACATGGTTTTCTTCTGTTTTGGAAACATCCGTTTTCTTTTGAAAAGCGTGTTTGTTTAATGGTGTGACACAAAGAAGAGATTGAAAACCATTTGTTTTGTCAAACTTAGTATTTACAGACTTACCTTTTTCAACTTTTTCCAATCTTGTCTTTAACTCAGATATGGTAGATAAAAGATTCTGATACTCAGCACGAATAGCACCATATACATATGTTTTCTCAAAAACATGAACAATTAATTCATCCATTTATTTTTGAGTTTGTTTATTATAACGTTTTGCCCGTTCATCAGCTTCAAGAAATTCGTTGAGATAATTATTATCCTTGTTTATGTTTTCCAAAATCCGAACCCGTTCTTTATACATCGCAAGCTGACTAGTCAAATGCATGTTTTGTGTTTGAACATGTTGAGCAAATAGTCGTTGTTTTTCAGCTTCTTGATATGCATTCCTAGCAAGTTTTTCTACTGCACATAGATCAGGAACATGTGTATCTTTTTCAACACTGCCACTATTAACATTTCTGTAGTATATTGGAAATCATAACACAATCAAGGATTAGTGTGTAGGCTGATTTCTAGAGAGAGAAAATGGGAAGTTCTAGTGAGAGAAAATCACTTAGTGTATGTTTGTTATGCAATGAACATCCAACCCCTCTCCATGGCTGAGAGGGGGTTTAAATACATGAGTTATTAGTGCCCTAAGTGGGCTATGGAATGGGCTAACATGTGGGTAAAGACCCGACCAAACGTCATAAGTCATACGGTAACTAAACGATAAATATTAAGACTACGAGCTAACCTATGCTAGACATAACACGGGGTGACCGAGTCTTTTTCATGATCCTAACAATCTCCCCCTAAGGGAGGTCACCTTAGAAAACACAATTTGAATCCTAGCATTATATGTCTTGGACTTTTGACTTCAGCTCGTAATCTTTGATTCTTCATTCATTGATCTCTTTGTACATAGTGAGTAGTGATCTTTCAACTTTAAGCTTGAGCTTTTTCCGTTAGGCTTGTCTTTGAATGTAATCTTAAGCTTTCTTGAGATCATCAGCCAAAGTAAATCTCTATTCATCATCTTGTGATCTTTTGCCATCTTGCGTGCTTGTGACTTTTGGGCCGACATGCTCATACTTGTTGCAATCTTGAAAGCATGACTTTATGCTCGTATTACTTCATCAATTTAACTTGCTGACGAAGAAGTTGATATCAGAGTTGCGGAAGCTTTAGGTCATTCTTTCTTGATGTTGTAAAGTCATTGAGTCTTGAGTATGAGCATGTGGCTATGAACTTGATTATGCTAGAACAAGTTGACACTATCTCCATCTTTATATGAACCTGTAATGAAACAATTAGCAATAAAGCTTGGTGACGAATATGGCTTTGTCATTCATCAGAGTTCGGTTGCATTAACCTCCAGTTCCGTAAGGACCGTTTTACAGTATAAATACTGTACCTGTGATCAGGTAGATTTATTATAAGAACCTCCTTGATAGGGTTTCCAGCTCAAAGTGTTAGATCATCTAACGCAGATGCATTAGATTCATTGTACTTGCTAGAATCTCTTTACCGGACACCTCAAAGCAGGCTACCTCACTAATAGTATTGCTACTAATAGAACGGTAAGAGTGAATCCGTGAGCTACTATCTCACCGATTGAAGATAAAATTGATTTGAAAATCAATCGATGTGTCACTAGTTAAAGTGATTTTTGTAACACATCGAGAGTTTTAAGCTTTTATCAAAATTCATCCTCCATCAATTCATAATCTGGACCGAATCGATGCCTAGTGTCACAAGTTTGATCCATTAAGGATCTCACAAGTCACATACCTAGAGCTTGTTTGATGTTGGCTCTAGCAGGATTTCCATCTTCACTGTGAATAATTTTGTATCACTCAGATGTTCTGGCAATATCACAAGGATAATACGTAGGTATCTTAAGATAATCCTTGTTTTTACAGTGTGTGAAAGACGAGTATATTGGAATAGTGTCCTAATGAGATTTATTGATGATCTTTAGGCTCTAGACTCAATAATGCATTTTGATTTAAGTGAGCGGAGGCTGGAGCAGACTGCCACCTTTTCAATACCATATCTCAAAGTGAGATAGTCAGTAGATTACGTGTTAAGTCTTCGTGACAATTGAAACAGAAATATTTTGAGAGATTCTGAGTGGCTAGGGAGGGTTGTGCAGCGTATCGGTCCATGATACTTGTCTTCAATGTCAATAATCAACCAAGTGATTCTGACAGCATATGTATTGACCCGATTTCTGCCTAATGTTAAGGGAGGGCTGCTTTCTTTTCACCCTTTATCTTAACATTTCTTTTTCATTCTTTAACCCCTTCAGTGCTTACCCCCTTCAGTGCTTACCGAGACTTCATTACTAGTACCTTGTTGGGTATGTTCCAGTACTAGCTCCATCTTAGTCCGCACTATTTACATTACTCCTTTGTAATCATACCAAGGACTTCCTATCACTAACCTAGTGGATTGTCCCTGGTAGATCCCTTTGTCTCAGGCGGATTTCGTGGGATCGAATACCTAACCTTACCATCCTTATAACTCTGATAAAGTAATTACAGGGTCGGTCTTTGGTATTTCCATAATTGCCATCATACACCATCCGCTCCCCCTCAATATGTGCATCGATATCCGAAAGGGTTTAGCACATATGGGATAGCCTACACTTGAGTACAAAAGTTCACATTTTTTATCAGATTTAATATTTAAATCACATTCTCTCCCCTGATCAAAAATTTCAAACCTTTTGAGATTTAGGATCTCAATTGATTTAAATATGTTAGAAAATTTGGGAGAAAATGTGGTCTGATTAAATACAAGCCGATATTGGAACCTATATATGCTCCCCCTCAATTAATGAGGGATTCTGTTAGTGTCAGTTATGATGAAATTTATGAAACTGATTTGTTTTTACGAGAAACTCATGAAAAATTCATAAACTGACACATAACACTGATTACCACACTACTTATTGATGTACAAGATTATGTATGAGACAGGACCTGAAATGTTCAAACCGAAAGTGGCACAATCATTTTGTCCATGTTAGCAATCTGTAGTCCGTCCTGATACTCTCCAGATGGAAGTTGTCTTAGCTTCCCCTCGAACCAGCAATCCTTTCTTGAGTAGATTCATAGATTTCTTGCAAGCCGCATTAAGAAGACTTGATGTGTAAAGCTCAAATGTCTGAAGTACACAATTAATTCAAAATCGTAACATCAAAGTGAATTAAATCTCGGATGTCTGCATTTCTCCTTACACGATGGTGATGATTTAAATTGCAACACCAAGGTTAACTAAGTCCCGGATGTCACAATTATTCCCTCTACATAGCCGAAATGATAATACCTAAGTCAACTAAGTCTCGGATGTAAACATTTCTTCCTGCAGGATACTGACTATCTAAAGGTATCATCATACCTATGTGTACCTCTTTTATCAAATATTTCTACTCTCTTTTTTAATAATAAGCTTAGTGGTTGACCGGTCGAGGTAACCACACTTTCCCCTTGGTATCTCAAATGATGCATACTAAAAATAACAAGATATCTCTTCCCCCACGTGGAAGAAATAGTGCACCCAAAAGTAACAAGTTAAGACACTGATTTTCTCTGTGGTTATGACATTTGTTTTCCTGGAATGACCTAAAATTAAAGAAGGCTATGGACTCTATCACGTGTACTTGTTGTACCTTTCAGTGTATCTACTCCTTCCCCCTTGCTGGTTTTGATACCTCGGAATCAGCAAAACCTTGTACGCACCCATACTTGAGATTGTGTTTGAAGAATTAATAAGCTTAAATCTATTTTGTAGAATCCAATATCAAACTTTAAAAAAACTATGAAAGAATTTCTAAACATTCTAGGTCTTTTACAAACTATGAGGGTTGGCAATATTAGTCGTAGGTGTTTAAAGCCTGAGATTCACTAAGTCTTAATTGCAAATAAGTCCTAAAGTTTGAAATGAATGACATCTAAAGCCCTTGTAGTTAATATAAATTAACTCCCCTGAAAAAATGTTTGATCCTTCATTATCAAAACTTTATCCGTGTATACCTTGACTTATTTTGAAAGACTGTTATAAAAGATATTTGATGACACTTCCCCTCAAATGATGACCCGTTTTCTAATTAAAGAGCTGAATGATTGAATTTGCTTTTAAATCTTTTTTGTGAAATTCCTTAAAACACTGAGTCCATTGTAAAGACAACTTTTACCCCATGGCTAACACAAAATTATTGAAGAATCATAGAAAGAACAAATTATTTAGTTAAAAAGAAGACTTCTCTTCTTAATCAAGAAATAATGCACTGAAGCGTACATTAAATCGAGGGTGCACGGATATAAAGTAATCCATGCCCGATAGAACTTAATCACCCGTTGTTAGGAACAACCGTCTTTTTGGCGACATGCTTTCCTCATTTTGAAAACCGGGTTGCATATCAGAAATAATAGCAAGCCATAAAGACATGTTTTGAAAAGTTTAAACTTCCGTTCGAGCTTCATTTAAAGACCCGTGTCATTATTGAATGACATTTCTAGGACCGTAAATGTTATCGATAAACGGAAGACATGTCTTGAAAAGTTTAAACTATTTTTGGTATTTTCTATTTTCTAATTTTTATGGATTTTTGTTGGTTTTATATTTTTGTATTTTCTTTTTGAGTAGGAATATGTACATATTTACATAGGATACTTGAAGCAAATCCGTTTACTCATCATTATCATCCTGAAGGACGTTTGATGTCCTCTGCTTCATACTCTTCATGCCAAGCCGCGAAGAATGAATTCGAATCATTCTCTGGTAGTGCCCTTAGTGAATATATCCGTCAATTGATACTCAGTTCCTTACGAATAGCAACTCAACCCACTCCCTTTACACTTGTTTCTCTGATGTAAATGATGTTGGTGTCCGATGTGTTTAGACCTGTAGTGCTGGACATTGTTGCAGCAAGAGCTATAGCACTTTTTGTTGTCACAAACAAAGGGAATGTGATGGTATTCAAAGCCATAATCGATAATTGAGACCGCATCATAGGTTTTGGGCACAACATCAAACATCCCGATGTATCAGCCTTGTAGAGCGATATGGACGTGCTAGTTGCTTCTTTGATGACCAGCTTACTAACTATATCACCAAGGAACTGATCACTGCCAGAATGTACTTCTTCCGAGTGTCCTTGAAAACCTGCATGATTATGCGTCTGCGTATGCAGTTAGTGTCCCTGGCGGTGTCTTTTCGGATACCAAAGACCCATATTTATGGTTCCTTATAAAATAGATATCGAAAGACCTTTACCTACTTTCAAGGTGCGCTTTTAGTGAGGCTTAGAATTGAATGATCTAGCACACATGCACACAGCAAAAACTAGGTCAGGTCTACTAGCTGTGAGATACATCAGGGATCCAATCATACTACGATATTGGGTTCTGGTTCCCCCACCCCCCCCCCCCCCAAGTGGGGGGGGGGGGGGGGGGGGGGGGGGGGGGGGGGGGGGGGGGGGGGGGGGGGGGGGGGGAAGGATCCCTGAGAGGTCCTCATTCAGTTTTGTTCGCTCCACCATAGGAGTGTCAACAGGGTCACTTTTATGAAGGTCAAATTTCTTTAAAATCTCATTAGCATATTTAGATTGATTTATGAAAATGCCTCTAGGATTCTGAGAAATTTGTAAGCCTAAGAAAAAGGATATTTGACCCATCATCGACATTTGAAATTTAGAGCTCATTTCAGTAGAAAAACGGTCACAGTCTGTGGGATCGGTCGAGGTAAAAAAAAAAAAAAAAATATTATAACATCAACATATATTTGAACATGAAGAGTGTTTTTGCCTGTTTTCGCCGAAGAACAAGGTTGGATCAAACCACACCCTTGGAGAATCTTTGCCAGAAAAAACTGACAAGTGTCCATAACCACGCCCGAGGTGCCTTCTTTAACACGTAAAGGAGCTTTCTCAGACGGTAGACATGATGTGGAAGAACAGGTCACGAGCCTTCAGGTTGGCTAACATAGACTACTTCTTTAAGCTCGCCATTTAAGAATGCAGTTTTCACGTCCATTTGATAAACTTGTTATGTTTTGCTGGCATCATTGTCAGAAATTATATTCTAAGCTTCAAGACTGCGCCCCCGACCGGGGCGAAGGATTCTTCAAAATC
The DNA here is from genome assembly GCA_026074375.1 of Tanacetum coccineum. Classification (NCBI taxonomy): domain Eukaryota; kingdom Viridiplantae; phylum Streptophyta; class Magnoliopsida; order Asterales; family Asteraceae; genus Tanacetum; species Tanacetum coccineum. The sequence goes on from BQNB010020543.1 coordinate 10,246, forward strand.
AAGACCTTCTTCTTGACGATATCCTTTTGCTACAAGATGTGCCTTGTTTTTTCAACATGCCACCAATACTCATCAAGTATCACCTTTATAATCCAATTGATAGCAATAATCATTGCACAACCCTGAGGTGGGCACTAATTCCCATTCGTCCCGTCGATCCAAATCATAGTGGATTTCATCTTGCATGGCTTGAAACTAGCAGTCTTCAATAACAGCAGATTTGAAGTTTTTTGGTTCGACTTTGGACAGTACTGAATTGTAGAGGCACCACAAAGCATCTGTAGCAAGCTGCTTCCGAGTGGATACCAATCGAGAAGGGTTCCCAATAATATTTCTCAATATTATAAAGAGGCGTCCATTTTTAGAGATTGTTCATGAGGCTGAGAGTGTTGGATAGAATTCATTTATCGCGATTACCACAAAGCTATGCTTCAAAGTCTGATCTGGGGCAACACATTAACAAATGGTTAGGAGGATCAGTCACAGCAAAAGTATTTTACTTCAACGAATGCTCAGCTCAACACCATTATGTACTGAAGAGGATTGATGATCGAAAGATGATTAGTGAATGACTTCCCGATGGAGCCTCTTGATCTATTAGGATGGATATTGATGGACCGTTATGGATGACTGGAGCTCTGAGCGCAGAGCAGGGGTACTAGACGATCACCATGGAAGACTCAAAATAATCATCAAACATAGGCTGGAACAAAATCTCCAATTCCTTATTGGTAAGGATGTTACATAAAGTTGGCTGTAGGAAGAGGAGTTCGGTAACTAGCCCTGAAACGTAAGGTCCAGGTTTCAAATGTTAGGTGCGGGTCCTGAACTAGAGTGTACAGGAACCGTTTGCCCAGTCAGCTCATCGAATGTAACATGAATAGTTTCCATGATTTATCGGGTTCGTTTGTTGTAGATTCGGTAACCCTTCCTATTTGGTGTGTAACTGACAAAGAACCCAATGTCTGCTTTAGCTTTCAATTTACCAAGATCTTCACTATCGTTTGTTTTTTAGCAATAGAGCCCCCCCCCCCCCCCCCAAAAACACAAAGAAACGAAAGATCCGGTTTCTTGTCATGCACAAGTTCATATGGGGTTTTATCGTGAAGAGTATGTATGAGGGATCGGTTTTGGGTGTAACAGGCAGTAGCAACAGCTTCTGCCCAAAGAAATAATGGAGCCTTAGAGAAGATCAGCATAGTCCTAGCAACTTCAATTAGAGTGCGATTCCGTCGTTCAAGAACGCCATTTTGCTGAGGAGTTCTCGGAACGGTCTTCTCGTGGGTAATGCCAACGCTTTCATAGTAATTCAGATCAAATAATTTATTAACGAATTCGGTGCCATTATCAGTTCGCACGAACTGGACAGTTTTGTTGAGACCAACTTGAAGTTGTTTTAACAGATTGATTACGAAAGCGGGAGTCTCATCCTTTGATCTCAAAAACTTCACCCATGTAAACCTGGAGTAGTCGTCAACGATAACTAGAATGTATTTCTTCCCGTTAATACTCTGCACTCTCAGCGGTCCGCATAAATCCATGTGAAGGGTGTGTAAAACTTCCATAATGGTGTTAATCATCTTGGGTTTGTGGGTAGCTTTCCTGCTCTTTCCAAGTTGGCATGCAGAACACAAATGATCCTTTTCAAACTTCAACCGAGGTAAGCCTCTAACAAGATCTTTACGAGCAAGATCATTGAGGGTGCCAAAGTTTAAGTGATTCAGGCGGCGATGCCATAACCAGGATTTGTTCTTGGAGCTTAGAATAAGCAAATTGGTGATGACCTCATAATAATCTTCAACAGAAAGATGTGAAATAGGTTCGTGCCACACCATCCTTAATAAGTTCCACACCAACTAAGTCTCTGGATGAAGGCATGGGCTTTCTGAAGGCAACTTCAAGATCTGAATCACAAAATTGACCGACAGAGAAAAGGTTGTGTCCAAGTCCTTCTACATAGTATACCCTGGAAATTACACTGTCACCAATGACATAATCCCCATAACCTATAATTGCACCAAAATGGTCGTTTCCGAATCGAACAGTCCCGATAAACTTTTTCACCATATGTTTTGAGCAGCCTGAGTCCAAATACTAGAGAACGATCTGTACGACCTGCATTTGAACAAAGGCGAAAATGGATATTTGGATACATTGGATCCCTAATTGCAATTGGGGTTTGGTTGGTTAGTGCAAGCAAGATTATATGCTACAGGGGTAATAGTTTCCTGTGGATCAGTTGGCATACAGTCACTCTTAAGAGCAGTAGACCTAACTAAAGGGCATTGTCTTCCTAACGGGAGAAGTCTACCAGTGGTCTTCCATTGTTTTATAGGCAAGACTTTAGGTGGAGTATTCCTAGTTAAAGGACACTGACCTCCTAAAGGTAATAGTCTGCCAGTGGGTCATCACTGATGACCGATAGTGGTAAAGAATTTCCCTGTGGCCTTCCAAACTTGCTTAAACCGCCACACTTTAGTGGCAGAAGATTGCTTCACAAACATCTCAGAACGCACAACACATTGATCATGATTAACAGAAATTAAGCATTTGTTACAAGTTTTGCAAGAAGTATTAGAATTCGAATTAATTACAGTACGCTTATAGCTAATACTAGAATCAACACGATTCTTTTGTTTCTCATTCGACTTATTCATCCTAGAATGAGCTTCTTCTTATTTCAAGGCACTTTTAGCTGGTAAGGTCCTATCTTTCTTTGTATTGCTCCTTGACTTTGACCTGCTAGCTATAGAGGCACCTTTTACTCTTGTAGAGGGAATTACAGGTGCATTAGTCAAATTTATTTTCTGGTGCTCAACTTGTGCTGGTGTGTTATGAGTTGAGGTTTTACATGGTTCGAAAAAAGTAACTTGCTTTTTCCTAAGTGAAGTGGTAGAGGCATTTGCATTTGCTAATAGTTCCTAAGACCGTTTAGTGTAAACGCAAGCATAGTCTAGATTACTATCCGAAGGTAGTTCACTTCTAGCCTCTTCAACTATCTCACGGAGTGTATCTAAGGTATCCTTAAGGCTGTTGAGATAACCGTGATGAACATTCCTATTGCTTCTTTGACGTGGAGGAATTGGTTCAACATCAATTGCATACTTTTCAAAAGCAAAAACCTTTGGTGTTTTAACATCATATAGACACAGGCCAATTTTTCCTTGAGTGGGTCTTTAGATTCTCAATTCAGTAAACAAAAGAGTTTTTCTGGTCAATAGTTTTAGCACGCGTTATTTTAATTGAATCATACAATTCCTTATAATGTTGCTTAACTTTTGCATTTTCTGCCCTAAACCGTTCATTGAGATCGTGAAGGGCATTAAGTTTTGCAGTTAAATCTTTGTTCTGAGAAACTAAGGCCTTAGGGTCAAAAATGGGATCTGCATCACTATTTTTCATTGTTAAGCGAGAGATTTTCTCCTTTAATTCATGAATCGTATTGCCTCGACTTTGAATCTGTTCATTAGTTGCCGATGACAAACATTGAATCAAATGACGGATCCATCCAAAGATGTCCTGGTTTTTGTTTCCAAAACGTTCTTTAAGATCTTGATACTTTAATTGTAAGTTGAAATGTTCAACTTCAAGTCTAGAAAAATGTTTTATCATTGAGACGTGATCATCCTACAAACCACTTTGTCAACATCTTATAATTATCCTACTATTACCTCATTACTTATCTAGCTATCATTTAATAAACTAATTCGTTTTCATCTTATAACCTACTTTACGGTTATTTATAAACTCTTTTGCTAACCCATTACAAACTACTTTGCAGTCATCTTATAAACCATTTCATTGTCACCTCATGAATTTCGTTGTCATTTATAAACTATTTCGCTGTCAATTTATGAACTATGTCGTCATCATCTTATGAACTACTTCGTGTCTTTTATAAACCATTACGTTGTCACTTTATAAATTATTGGGTTGTCAACTTGTAAACCATTTGTTACCATTACATTATAAACCGTCACGTAACTTTCTCGTAAACTATTTTGTTATCACCTCATAAAACATTTCCTGTTATCTTACAAAATACCTTGTGTCGTTATATAAACTACCTTGTTTTCATTACCACGAACTGTTTTGCTACCTTATAAACTATATCGTTTATACCGTATAAGATTTTTTTTAACATAACATTAGTTTGACGAAATGAGCATTTTATCGTTAGTTCCTAAATTATGCATAGCCTGATCACCTATGTATAATTCAGGAAGGACCATGCTATGCTGGGAGTAGTCACCATAAAATTTTGTCAAATTACCTTTATGTTCCATCTCTATTTTTTTTTTCTTTTTTTTCCTTCCTCTACATTGTCAACGAGATTATATTGTACTTGTGTTTTATTAATATTTTGCGTGCGTATTCATGAGTCGTGTCAGTCAGTATTCGCATCCGTAAGCGTCATAACTAAGTAGCTTTTCTTTAACCTTAGCATGTGGAAACACCACAACCTTAGCCGAGAGACTAAATCATGCTTCCTGTAGTCATGGAAATTACGGATTGAAAGGTTCTAGAATGTAATGAGCATATCACTCTAATTGGATTATAACCAATAGAACTAGAAGATTTTCTTCAATATACTTACCTTTTAGTGAGATAGAATCACGTGAATTATGAGATCCTCGTACCGACAAAACCTCTGATGGATCCTTCAGGATGTACAAGGACTACCGAAAATTTACAAGCTAACCGTTACCCGTTACCTAGTATAGACGATCTTTTCGATCAACTGCGAGGATGTAGCGTCTACTCGAAAATCGACCTAAGGACTAGCTACCATCAACTGAAAGTTCATGAGAAGAACAACTCGACACACGACCTAAAGATTTGGGAACACTACCGATATGACATGAGTATGAACTCGAACCCGATAATCACCGGAATCCGTTAAAAAGATCTAGAAACGCGATCGTGTCTTACCATTCAGCAGAACCTTAAGACCTCACTTGAACTACCTTATCTCATTCTTAAAATTTTTACTCTTGCCGTTACAAAACCTTGCGATCATGAACTGTTTGTGGAGCTAACCGACTTGTGCGCTTTTGAGCTAATGGATTTGATTTATCCTCGAACTAACGACTGAGTACGATATTTCGTCACGTATCACCTGAGCTCTTCCGTGAGCTCCTCCCATTTGTTGACCTTTATTTTGGGGATATTGTTTCTTGAAATGTCCACTCTCCGCATTTCGTCACCGTTTGTTATAGTTATTGTTGCTGTGTATTCTTATACTTTTGATTCACGACTCCATATGTTTGTGCTATGATTTTCAAATTTATTAAAATAAATAAATATTTTAATAAAGATTTTTGATGATTTCGGATATATAAATTGTTCTTGTTGAGAGGTTGTGAGATTTGTGAGTTGCAACAAAGATGGCGATGAGGTTAGGCTTGAATTATAGTGAATTGGGTTGATTAGTTTTGGCATAAAAGAGTTTTAGATAGTTTGGAAAATATGGCAGTGTTATGGTCAAGTTTTTGGTCAAGTCCATGGGTGATTTATAAAAAGATAGTTGCTGGTCCGAGTTTTAAATGAGGGTAAGCGGGCGATTAAAAATGTTTCGAAAGGTTTAGTAAGTGTCGAAAGACTTTGAAAATATTCGTGGAGCTTCTTAATATTAAAACGAAGGTTTAAATTTTTTTTCTTTCTAAAAAGGATAAGTCGTTGCCGTTGGTCATTTTTAAATATAGCAAATTTTTATGTATATATTTAGCGAACTAAGGATTTTGGTTAGACGCTAGGGTTCCACTAGTTCGTTTTTGGAAATTTAGAAACGATTAAATTAGGGGATACTATTAACGCCCCAAAACTAAAAACTTTCCCAAAATGGAAACTTTCTATAAATAGTAACTTTTCGTAAGAACGACGTAACATCTTCATAAACTTAATAAGTTCGTAAAAACGCATTTTATTGACTAAACTAAAGCACAAACATATATGGTTGTCTATTTCCTTATTAAACGTTGTGTGCAACGTTCCGTTATTATTATTATTTCTCGTTCTACGGCGCGTCTATTTATTAATTTGCGGTTAGAGCCGTTCGGTTATACTTTAATTCGCATCGTCTGCTCATGGTGTGTTGAGCCATGATTCATCCTCGTACTTCCTAAGTAAGTTGAATACTTATATTCATTAGCCTCGTCCGATATTAATCGTCGAACCTTACAGATATCAGAAACCCGACTCCGCCTCTAAACATTTGAAACCCCTATACTGACATACCCACGCGCCTACACTTTCTCCTTTGATATTTTCACCATTAAGGTTTCCTTATAACAGCGATATATCAATCATAAAACTTGTAAATGATAATTATTTCTAAAATACTCATTTAGATGGATTGTAAATCCCTGGTCAAATCTAGCCAGAATTTTATGTATATAGAATTGTCGAACATCAAATTTTGCTAAAAAAGTTATCAACGTCATGTTCAAACGGTTTATTAAATCTTAAAATCTTTCTGGTCACACAATCGATTAACAAAATCGTCATCCCGGACGGGATTCCTTTTAAGGGTAGGTAATGTTCACAACCCGAGGTTTTCATAATTTAAATACTATTTTACACCTTTGACTTTTTGTTCCGACTTGACTTTTTATGACCTTTTTGACCGTTTACTCAAATAAAAACGATTATCGCGTAGCTGGTAAATTTTTGAAAGTATTTACATAATAAATCATAAATATTATTATAATCCTCCTTTACAAATTTATTTTTGAAACTTATTTGACTTGAAAACAAGAAGATATACGTTATTCGTAAATTGACTTATCAAAAACGACCCGCTAAATCTTATTTTCCACGAATCGGACTTCTAAAGAAAATTTGATGATAAAATGACATTCCGACAACTTTTTAGTTTGCCCGAGACACGGAATCCAAGCAAAAAATGACTAAAATGGCCTCGCAAAATTTGAAAACATAACACGAACCGACAAAGAAAATAATTAATTTTATACATCACTTTTATTAAATAAAAATATTAATAGATCATTTAGATATTTATTCAAAACGTTTTAATTTAAACACGCGAATGTTCAAAATAAAGTTTTTATTTTTTACGGACAAAGGCTTGCCCGTGATACCTAAATAAATAATTAAACTTTTAAAATAAGTTTTATAAAAACATTTATAAAATTAAGTCAAGTAAATACACAATTTATGAGAAAAACTATGAAAAACATGACCAAGTTTCATGTTTTAATTCAACGTTAACTACCTAAACGAGCCCGAACCATATTTAACAAAGATTACACTTTTGGTTCCCTCTAGTAAAATTTAAATTCTAACACCTAAACTATGTTATACTTGCTATGTATTTTTAAAACTTCTAGTATATATATAAGAAAACATTAGGGTTTCATTTTCATTATATCAAACCCTACACACACACCTCCCTCCCCTCTTAAAATTCCGACGCCTCCTTTTCTTTTCCGGCCAGATCCCGGCCGGATTCCGACCATCCACCACTGCTGCCAAACCACCCGATCTATACACCTCCGCAGCCACCCTCAACATCACACCACACCACCACCTCCATCCCCATCACGCCACCACCAACATCACCCACCACATCATCTCCAACCAGCAACACCATCATCATCACTACCCTCGTTCTCCTTCAACCGACACCAGCCACCACCCTTTTTGCGGCCTCCACCTCAACCGACGTCACCACCACCACTTCGTCACCATCTCCTCACCACCGTAGCCCTGCCACCCCCACCGTAGCACCACATAGGGTGCGTTGGTTTTCCTCAGACCCAAAAAGGGTCAATAAAGGTGCGTTTGGTTCGTCTCATCAGTAAGGGTGCGTTTGGTTGTTCGTCACAGCACCAAAGGGTGCGTTAGGTTTAAGTGCAGCACCAGCATGGGTGCGTTGGGTTGGGCCACAACCCATGAGGGTGCGTTGGGTTGGCAGATTCACCCACCAAGGGTGCGTTTGGTCAGTTTAGCACCAAGGGTGCGTTTGGTTATTAGTAACAGACCCGCTAGGGGTGTTTGTTTCTGGGTTTGGCAGTTAACCACCCGCAGTGGGTGTGTTTGTTTACTGCGTTTTATAAGCCGATAAGGGTGTTTGTTGTCGCTGTTTTAGTAGCCGAGTAGGGAGCATTTGGTTGTTGTTTTAACAGCCGAGCAAAGTGCGTTTAGTTTGTGGTAAAACAGCCCCGAAGGGCGTGTTTAGATCCGGGTTTAGAGTGCGGGCACGCATAGGTCTTGTGGGTTGATGTGTATAATCGGGTTATAAATATTGCGAGATTTAGAAAACTTAGAATCGGATTCAAGTGGTGGTTAAATTGGTTAAATAAATATATTAGTTATATATTATTTTCGTTTTTGTGTTTAATAACCCTTAAGGGTGTGTTTGGTTTTGCTTATTTTTATTATTTGTTTGATTTCGCTTAGATATAGATATTGAAACACACGGATAATTGCAACATCTATTTGATTAAGGGAAAAACGTTAAATTTTGTAAATATGGAAAACGTGGTATAAACGTAAAGGTTATGTCGAAACTTCTAAAAATTTCTATACTTAGTATTCTTCACTTAAAACTTTTAATATCTTAAAAACCCGATAAAAAGACAAAGTTATATAGTTTTAAGATTACTTATTTGTAATAATACAATAAATCGGTAAATAAACGAAAACTATACTTTTATAAACAAGACAACTAGTTTGGTTAAAACGTGTAACGACATACTAAATTATAAAATATTATTTTATAATTCCCAACTATAACTTTTGTAAAGTCTTTAAAAACGTCATTTATCTAATTCGTAACTTTAAAATGTGTGTTTATCTTTATGCAAGAACTTGTTATTAATTTAATTAGTGACTTTTGAAAACGTGTCGAATTATATTGTTACCATTATTTTCTTACGTTTCTTATATAATACTTGTAAAGTATTATACATTGCGACTTATTCTTTTGGTTGTTTGTCTTTATTATATGATTTACCATATGAATTATATAATTTTTTTTCCTTTTTTATATGTAATATATACGGAGTATATTACATACTTTGCGTTTACTTTCGATTTATTTTATTTAACCAACCACCAAACGCTTACAACTTGGAATCCAAATCCTTTATCAACGTGTCACGTTGATGTACTCATCCATCAGAAAAACCCCAAATTCATCATCCTAAGCTAGTGGGATATAACCGTTAAATTAAGCTGCAACTTCTTGGTCGAGCCGATTCGTCTTTCGTTTGTGTTGTGCATATTATTTGCATATCTGCCAATTGTTCTGCAACGTCGAGGTGAGTTCATAGCCCCACATCTTACTTGTTTTACATATACTTTACTACTTTTGGGGTGAGAAACATGCTCGTTTACAAACTCGTTTACGTTACTGAATTTCCAACTCATTTATACGTTGATTACAAACTCGTTACATGATTGATGTTGCTCTCGTTTTTACTTATGGATTTAAGTGCTTTAAGCTTTTACGAAAACGTTGATTACTTTTACATTGGACACAAGTGTTTTCTGTTATCGTTTCCTATTTATGTGTTGCCAAAGTTTTGCTACAAACCACTATTGCCCGAACTATCATGAATCGTTAGTCACCTATGGCCAATTGGATTGGTTAAGTGAGCGCGAATGCTTAAATAGATATATTAGGACTAATTATCCCTATCTGCTTTGGTTCCACTTAACGAAGAACAAACGGATATATGTCATGTCGATGTGCGTTGTGGTGGTCTTTGGTTTGGGACACCAGTTAAGGGCAGTAATACTATGTGGCATGATATGATATGCCCTACTTTATTAGCATCGGTGTCATGAGCTTAGCGCAACAATAAATACTTGCATGTGAAGTTGTATTTGTTATAACGGTCACATGTGCTTTGTATGTGAAATCGTAAACTGCTAAGATTATCACATACGCTTTGAAATCTTATGGTCCACACTACTTTGGTTGAACATTTCAAATTACTAAACACTTTTCCTTCATAATACTATTTTAGTGAAGCTGTACTCACTAAAACGTTTTGATCTCGTAAATGTTTACTTAAACCTATGAATTCACTCAACTTTATGTTGACCGTTTTTAGCATGTTTTTCTCAAGGTGATTAGCTTTGGACTTCTTGACTGCTATGGGGAAGTCTAACGTGCAATATTATGCCCCATATCAGGACTTAGCATATTACCATACTCGTTGTCTTTGAAAACAGAAATTTCGCTTCCGCTAGCTTTTTAAGAAAACTAAATTAGCTCCCGCTATTATTTTACTTACGCTTTCCGCAAATGCTTATTCTCTTAATTCTTGCAAAACTAATCTTATTTTTAAATAATCAACGAGTTATGATTTTTCAAACGTCCATTAGTGCGTTCTCTTGTGCCTTGGTTTCGAAGTAGGTGAAGTCACGCCCTTGGGACACGTATTTCGCAGCGCCCCCGCTGGGTGGTGACGATTGGTATCAGAGATTGGTATCAGAGCCAAGGTTATAGAAAACCAGGCAGAATATCTAAGTAGAAAATCTAGGTCTGGTCTATAACAAGTATGTGATCCTTACGTGCCTTTATGTGTGCCTTATACATGTTTTTGCTATGAGCTTACGCTTATCTCTACTCTGCGATTATCTTTTCTTTGCGATTAACTTTTATTTGCGGTTATCTCTTCTCCGCGGTTTACGTTCGCCTTATGCTTATTCCTCTAGTTACTTATATGAAAGTTGTCTATATAAATATTAAACCTTTCTAAGACATTATGGATGACACAATGGTCTCTAAAATTTGTCTAAGACATTGTGAGCGATACAATGGTCTCGAACTTATTATTCATAACCTTATACAATATCATATTACGCGAAACCCGACACGGTTATGTTTACATGGAATTATGTATGAATCTAAGTTTCACAAGTCTTGTATGGGCGGGACTTGTAACTGGAGGTTTAATATGGTAATTGCTATGTAAACTTGTTCATAAAGATCTTTATCTTATTTACTTTAACCGTATACTCATCAACTATTTTGATCTCTATGTCGATCTTCCCTGATTGTTTTACTCCCCGTCTCTGAAGACGAGTTTTAAACACTCGTCCCATACTCATTAGAGTGCCTGCATCGTATTTTCATCCACCACCTTGAAGATTTTGTGAGTACGCGTATTGTATCAGAAATTATTAAGTAGGCTGATTTATAATCTCTTTAACGAATTGCTAATGCTATCAAAGCTAATATTGTTTATGAGGAAAGAATCCACATGGCTCGCGACTAAATGGATTAGGTCGTACGTTAGGAAACCAAGGTAGTAAGGAATGCCAACAACAAAATAAATGACAAAAGGCCGTGAGAGCTTACATTGCTAAACCAAATTACAAGGACGGATATGTAGCAAAATTTCCCTTCTACAACAAACGTAAGTTGCACCACACTGCACTGTGAAGTGCAATAACTACAAGACTGTTGGCCGTGTGAGTAGGAATTGTAGGACACCCGTTTCGATATTCAACTTAGAGGCCGCAGTGGCAAATTAGAAATCTGAATCGTATTTAGGAGATTAAAACTGGTTGGAGCTCTAACGCCATCAAAGATAACGCTGATGTTTAAGGAGAGATTTTTCCTTATCTAGTGAAACCTAAGTAGACTTAGACAGTAATCTCTAAGAGTTTTGCACTACTACTTACCTGTGAATTTCGTGTATTGTGTGAATTTTCCAAAATCATTTGTTCAATTTGTGTCATGATGATTTTGTCAGTCGCACTTCAATTCTCTAGTGAATATAAGTAAGCTACTCATTTACCGTCTTACAACCCATTTCACTATTCTTATGTAAACTGTCTTGCTGTTATTAACTAACTGGATAGTATCCTATGAACTATATTAGTGTCGTCTTATAAACATAGTTGTTGTCGTGTTATGAACTATTTTTACACCAGTTTACAAACCGTTTACTGATAGCTTCTTGTTTATTTTAACACCTTATAAACTATTTTGATATCATTCCATGAACCGTTTTGTCAATATTTTATAATTATCCTACTACTACCTCATAACTTATTTGACTATCAATTAATGAACTAAATCGTTTCCATCTTATAACCTATTTTACGGTTAATTATCAAAATTCTTCCGTTTTGTTTTCTGTTTGATGTCTTGCCGCCATAAGGGTGTGTTTGGTTAGCCGAGAAGGGTGTGTTTGGTTTTGTTATATTTGTCTTTTTAAAATGTTTGTTTGATTTCGTTTAGATATATATATTGAAACAAGCGGATAATTTAAAAAACAGATTGATTAAAGTGGGAAACGTCAAGTTTTGTGAAATTGGGAAACGTCGTATAAACAACTAGGTCATGCCGAAATTTATAAAAATTTATATACTTAGTATTTTTCGTTTAACACTTCTATTATTTTGGAAACCTGATAAAGAGGATTGAGTCATAGTCTTAAGATTTTTATTATGATGATACGATAAACCAGTAAATAAACAAAAGTTATACTTTTACAAACGAGATAACTAATTGACGATTACCGAAAACGTGTCGAATTATATTGTTACGGTTATTTTTCTTACGTTTCTTATATAATACTTGTAAAGTATTATACATTGTGACTTATTCTTTTAGTTGTTTGTCTTTATTATATAATTCACCATATGAATTATATAATTGTTCCTTTTTCATATGTAATATATACGGAATATATTACATACTTTGACTTGTGTTTTATTAATATTTTGCGTGCGTATTCATGAGTCGTGTCAGTCAGTATTCGCATCCGTAAGCGTCATAACTAAGTAGCTTTTCTTTAACCTTAGCATGTGGAAACACCACAACCTTAGCCGAGAGACTAAAACATGCTTCCTGTAGTCATGGAAATTACGAATTGTAAGGTTCCAGAATGTAATGAGCATATCACTCTAATTGGATTATAACCAATAGAACTAGAAGATTTTCTTCAATATACTTACCTTTTAGTGAGATAGAAAGAATGAATATCGAGATTCCTCGTACCGAAAAAAAACCTCTGTTGGATCTACAGGATGTACAAGACTACCAAAATTTACAAAGACTAACGGTTACCCGTTACCTAGTATAGACGATCTTTTCGATCAACTGCGAGGATGTAGCGTCTACTCAAAAATCGACCTAAGGACTAGCTACCATCAACTGAAAGTTCCTGGAGAGACAACTCGGACACACGACCTAAAGAATTTGGGAACCCTACCGATATGCATGGTATGGATTCAAACCGATAATTCACGGAAATCCGTTCAAAAGATCTAGAAGCACAATCACATCTTAAACACTCGCCGGATCTTAAGCCTCGCTTGGAACTACTTATTCATCTTAAGTTACTTTTGCCGTTACAAAACTTGCGATCATGAAACTGATTTCGGTGTCTAACGACTTATGCCTCTGAGCTGATGAACTTGATTCATCCTGGAACTAACGACTGCGTACAATATTCCACCGTCTATCGCATAAGCTTTCTCACGAGCTCCTCCCATTCGTTGGCCTTTATCCTGGGGATGTTATTTCTCGAAATGTCCTCATTCTCTGCATTCCATCATCGTTTGTTATAGTTATTGTTTTTATGTATTCTTATACTTTTGATTCGCGACTCCATATGTTTGTGCTATGATTTTCAAATTATTAAAATGAATAATTATTTTAATAAAGATTTTTGATGATTTCGGGTGTATAAATTGTTCTTGTTGAGAAGATGTGAGAGTTGTGAGTTGCAACAAAAATGGCAATGAGGTTATGTATTATAGTGGTTTTGGTCGAACAGTTTTGGCGTAAAAAGATTTTTGGATAGTTTGGAAAAATATGGCGGTGTTATGGTCAAGTTTATGGTCAAGTCCATGGGTGATTTATTATAGTTGGTGATCCGAGTTTTAAATGAGGGTAAACGGACGTTTAAAATGTGTTTCGAAAGGTTGTTAAGAGTCGAAAGTCTCTGAGAATATTCGTGGAGCTTTTTAATATTGAAACGAAGGTTTAGGAATTTTTCTAAAAATGATAAGTCGTTGTCGTTGGTTATTTCTAAATATAGCAAGTTTTTATATATATTTAGCAAGCTAAGGATTTTGGTTAGATGCTAGGGTTTCAATAATTCGTTTTTGGAAATGTGGAAACGATTAGATTAGGGGATGCTATTAACGTCTCGAAACTAAAAACTTTTCTAAAATGAAAACTTTCTATAAATAGTAACTTTTCGTAAGAACGTCGTAACATCTTCATAAACTTAATAAGTTCGTAAAAACACATTTTTGTTGACTAAACTAAAGCACAAACATATATGGTTGTCTATTTCCTTATTAAACGTTGTGTGCAACGTTTCGTTATTATTATTATTTCTCGTTCTACGGCGCGTCTATTTATTAAGTCGCAGTTAGAGCCATTCGGTTACACCTTATCCGCATTGTTTGCTTACGGTGAGTTGAGTCACGATACATCCTCGTACTTCCTAAGTAAGTTGAATACTTACATCCTTTAGCCTCGTCCGATGATTAACCGTCGAACATTACAAACATCAGAGACTAGACTCTGCCCTTAAACATTTGAAACCCTTATACAGACATACCCACGCGCCTACACTTTCCCCTTTGATATTTTCACCATTAAGGGACTTTCTTTATAACGCGTTTATATCAATCATAAAACTTGTAATGATATTTTTCTGAAATACCCATTCTGATGGATTATATATCATGGTCAAACCCAACCAAAAATTTATGTTTATTAATAGGTGTCGAAACATAAAATTCTGCTGAATAAAGTATCAACGTCATGTCTAAAACTAGTTATTTAAAATCATAAATCTTTCCTTGGACACACCATCGGTTAACAAAAAAAAATCGAATCTCGGGACTGGATTCCTTTTAAGGGGTAGGTAATGTCACACCCGGCAATTTTTGGAAATTTTAAATTACTATTTTACCCTTTGACTTTTTGGTTCCGACTTGACTTTTTGACTGTTTGACCTTTTATTGGCACATAAAAACGATTACCGCGTAGACGGTAAGTTTTTGAAACATATTTAAATAATAAATCATAATTTTTATTATTATCTCTCATTTACAAATTTATTTTTCAAACTTATTTGACTTGAAAACGAGAAGATATATGTTACTTCTAAGTTGACTTATCAAAAACGACCCACCAAAATAAATTATTAATTATGGGGTATACTAACGTTTGACATAAAACGCCATTCCGGACAACTTTTCAGTTTTACCCGAGACCTGATACCAGGCGAAATGACTAAAATAGCTTCCAAGTTTGAACACCGCACGCAGGCGTACCGACACAAAAATAATTAAATTTATATTTAATTATCACTTTTATTAAATAAAAACATTTAATAGTTTATTTAAAATTTTATTCAAAAACGTTTGTTAAAAACGCGAATATTCAAGTTAAAGTTTATTTTTCGGACTAAGCTCACTCGGGATACCCAAATAAATAATAAACATTTTAAAAATATTTTATAAAAACATTTATAAAATACTAGTCATGTAAATACTCATTTTTATGGGAAAAACTATTTGGAACCAACAATTGCGCAATTTTCGTAAATTTAAATCAATCGTTAAACTTACAGAAACGTAGTCCCGAATCACTACTTTATAAAAATACACTAAACAGTTACGTTTTAAGTCCCTAGGAGAATAATTACAATTTTTACCCTAAACTATTATACAATTTACACTTTATTTTATAACTTTTGGGTATATATACCCAACCCTAATTAGGGTTTCACAATTTATAACATAGCCTCACACACACACCCTCTCTCTAATTATTTTTCTGGCGCCGTCACCGGAATCCGGCCAGATTCCGGCCACCCAACTCTGGCCATAGCCGCTGCCATCATCACCACACCGCCACCTTTATTTCCCCACCATCCTCGTCACCTCCATCGCACCTCACCACCACTGCCTTCGCAGCCGCCATCACCACAGCCGCCATCCCATGCCACCATCAACATCGCCACGCACCACATCACCCCACCGTGACCTCCCCACCACCACGACTGTCATCTCCAACAGCCGCGCACCACCACCACTTTACCCCTTTTTACTCCGAGTTTGGATGGTTATATACTTATAAAACTAATAACAAATTATAAAATGGTTTTGTTAGCTTAATCTAATTTTTATTTTTTATTTTTTTTTTCTTGATGTGGTTCTTTTATTTTATTTGTTATTATTCGAGTAGTAAAAATGGCCGAATCGGGGTGTTTGTTTCAGCGTATAAACAGCCCCAAAAAGGGGTGTTTATTTCTGCGTTTTACAGCCCCAAATAGGGGTGTTCGCTGTTGCGTTTTACAGCCCAAATAGGGGTGTTCGCTGCTGCGTTTTAGAGCCCCAAAGGGGTGTTTGGTTCTGCGTTCTACAGCCCAAATAGGGGTATTCGCTGCTGCGTTTTACAGCCCCAAAGGGGTGTTTGGATTTGCTTTTAACGCAGCAACAGGGGCGTTTGGTTTGCGGGTTAACAGCAATTAAGGGTGCGTTTGGTTCGCTGGTTAACAGCACTTACGGGTGCGTTTGGTTTGCTATTTTACAGCATGTAAGGGTGCGTTTGGTTTTGTATTTTCGTAGCCAAGCAACCCACTAAGTGGCGTTGACCTTGGTTTGTTTTATCTGCAATCCGACGAAGTTTCTAAGGGTGGGTTTAGTTCGTTTATGTTTTAAATACGCGGCGATGTGTTTAGTTTACTTTTTTTTGTTCTTATTTGATCTCGTTTAATTATATGTTAAAAACATGTGGATAAATTGCAACATTGATTGATTAAAGGAAAAACATTGAAATTGTAAATTAATTGGAAACGTTGTAAAACGAATAGGTCCTGTCAAATTTCTAAAAAACTTTCTATACTTAGTATTTTTCACTAAAAATTTCTATTGTTTTAGAAAGCCGATAAAAGAACGAGATATAGTATTAAGATTACTAATTTGTAATGATACAATAAACCGGTAAATGAACGAAAATTATACTTTTACAATCGAGACAACTAGTTTAGTTAAAACACGTAACAAAATCTTAAATTGTAAAATATTATTTTCTAATTCCCGACTAATAGACAAAATAATAACTTTTGTAAAAACTTTGAAAAGTTGTTTATCTAAATTCGTAACTTTAAATCGTTGTGTTTACTTTTGTGCAAGAACTATTTATTATTTAATTAGTGATTTCTCGAACATGTGTTAGTATTATATAGTTTCATTTTTTTTCTCAAGTTTCTTTATATATTTCTTGTAAAACTTTTATAGATTTGTGACTTATTATTTGGTTGTTGTATTTATTTATATAATTCACCAAATGACTATATAATTGGTTTCTTTTTTCTCATATGTAATATATACGAAGTATATACACACTTTGCGTTGGCTTTTCGAGTTATTTTATTTAACCAATACCAAAACTCTTACAACTTGAAACCTCAATCCTTTTCAACGTGAGCGGTGATGTACTTATCCCATTCAGAAAAACCCAATAATCAACATCCAAAACTAGTGGGGATATAACCGTTAAGTTAAGCTGCAACTTCTTGGTCGAGCCGATTCGTCTTTCGTTTGTGTTGTGCATATTATTTGCATTTCTGCCAATTGTTCTGCAACGCCGAGGTGAGTTCATAGCCCCACGTTTTACTTGTTTTACATATACTTTACTACTTTTGGGGTGAGAAACATGCTCATTTACAAACTCGTATACGTTGATTACAAACTGGTTACATGATTGATTTCACACTCTTTTACTTATGAATACAAATACCCAGAGTTTTTATGGATGCGTTGGTTCTTTTAACTTATAAATATAAGTACGCTAAACTTTTACGAATACATTGGTTACTTTTACTTTGGACACAAGTACTTTACGTGAGAATTTCCCTGTTTACGTGGTTTGCCTAAGTTACCTTATTGCCATGAAGTCCCCCTATCATGAACCGTTAATTTCTTGACCGGAGGACCGGTTGAGGGAGCGCGAATGCTGTGAATAGATCTATTAGGATTGAACTCCCCTGTCCGGGTAGATAACAACGCACTACCATGTCAACGGACGCATTTCATTTGAGGAACTAGGTGTTAGGCAATGCATCTACCGGGGCACCAACTTATAACAACGTATACTTAAGGCTTCGATGTCATGAGCTTAGTGCAACGTAAATACCCACCCCATTTTATGTGAAGTTATATCTCCTATAGCTGTATCATACGTTTTGAAGTCTTGTGGTCCATACTACTTTGGTTGAACGTTTCTGATTACTAAATACTTTTCATAATACTGAGTGAAGAAGTATTCACTAAACGTTTTTTATCCTCATAAATGTTTTACTTAAACCAATGAATTCACTCAACTTTATGTTGACCGTTTTAACATGTTTTTCTCAGGTGATTAGCTTTGAACTTCTTGACGTGCTATGTGGAGTCTACATGCAATATGATACCATTTACCAAGATTTTACTTCTCATTCATACTCGTTGTCCTTTTGAAAACCAAATTATGCTTCTGCTACATTTTACATAAGCTTCCGCAAATATTTAATTTTTTTGAATCTTGTAAAACTTATCTATTTTAAATAATGTAACGAGTTATGATTTTCAAAACGTCCATTAGTGGTCGTTCTCTCGCGCCTTATGTTTGAAGTATGATGACGTCACGCCCTCAGACACGTATTCCGTCCAGGCCACGTTTGGGGGTGTGACACATAACCCGCACATAATAACCCTTGTTAGATATTATGAGGATTTAACCTTTCTGTTTCCAAATGTTTACCAAAATTCCACAAAATATGGGTGTGTCGGTGATGTAGTAGACTTTAGAGCTTGGCTTGGTATATCACTCGAGACCACAGTGATGAGTATTATGGATTTAATTGGAGTAACTTGTTTAAATTGGTAAATTTTTAGGATTACACCCAAATCGCCTTTCCATGTTGTTTATTAACTAACTACACCGGTTAGTTAACCTCCAGTTTAAACCCTTTGTTTACTCTTACTTTAAGAGTAAGATTCCCCTAGAACAACCCATAGAGCCAATCCTTTAGGAATTACACCAACTATTTGTTTCGTTACACCCTTACATCTTAACCTACCCTGTTAGATTAAGTTTAATTTATAGTTGCTAGTTGCTTAAAGTGTAAAGTTTGTATTTCCCGACTCTTGTGTCATTTTCTATCTTTGGTGCGGTTGGAAATTTGCACATTGCAAATGGAAATGTATATTAGTAGTCAAAACTCATGTGATTTTACTACCATCACAATTATTGGTGAGTCCGAAGAACGAAGAACTATCGAAGAAATTATTCAAAATTATTATGATCGTGAAAATGGTGATACTACACCGAGATTTGAAGCATAGTTAGCAAAAAAACAAAAAAAAATCAAAAAAATTAGAAAAAATCGCAACAAAAAAGAGAAGGAAAGTTTGAGGATAATCGTTTCGCAACTACCGAAGGAATTACACGAAGGATTGATTATTCATTGATTCGCAACAAAAATCAACGATGTAAAGTATTGTACAAAGTGGAAGATATCGCCACTTGCCTTGTAGAGTATGTAAATTTTTGGGATGATTGGGAAGTTGACCGTTACGGGAACGCCAACTTAGGTTGTTGTTTTTGATCGATGATCAAGACATTATAAATAGTTGTGTCTTTATCATGGTAACGGTCAGGAAAACTGTCTAGCAACTTGTACTTTAGGCTTAATCTATTTGTTTCTTGGTTTTTATATAACAATAATTTACTTCCCTCTCACCTAATGATTAGCCGCTGGTTTTACACGAACGTGGATGTGATCGAGCGTGCATGTCTATTCTGTCGTTACGGCCATGTATGCATGTCTTAGCTGCCTCCTTGGTTTATGACTTTTGGTGAAAGTTAGAAGGTCCCTACCCTATATCATTCTTCATCCTAACCGTTGGTTAAATTCGAATGGGGATGTGATCGAACACACATGTCTATTCCGTCGTTACGGCTATGTATGTGTGTTTCAGCTGCCCTGTTGGAGTGGTACTTCTGTTGAAAGATTGTAGAATGATCAACCGTAAGCCTTTCCATACAAAAACCCATATTTACCTTTATAAACTTGTTACTCCTTGGCTTTAGTGGTGGAGATATGTATCCTTGCCAAGCTTATGATAGAATACTCGTCATGACCGAGCAATTAAGCGAATTAGTTACATGTTACCACATAGATTAGTTGAGTGATTTGAGTGTTTTCATCTTCCTATTTCGTGAGGTGTTTGGTTGTGTACTTATAATAGATCAAATAAATGCTTTAACGGAAAATATCCTTAGGGATACATTTTTATAGACTTCTAAAGGCTACTTGAGGACAAGTAGGATTCAAGTGGGGGGATATTTGATGACATCAAATAACGTCTATTTTATAGCATCATTTATCCTATGTTATTAACCCATTTTGTATAATTATTGCAAAGAATTGTTACTTAATCGTTTATATTTGAGAATTGCAGTAATTATGGAGTACTTGGTGAAAGTTAGCAAAAGGCGCGCATTTTGGAGCTTAAATGAAGATATTTTGAAGATTACTATTCTGAAGACCAATACGCCGTAACCATCAAGGAAGATACGGCGTATCCGTGCCTGCACTCACCAAAGACCACAAAGGAAAGAAGATCAATACGCCGTATCCAGAAGAAGTCAATACGCCGTATTGGAAATATAATATGTGAATATTCTGGAAGATATCAAACGTGGTCCCTACTCCAAAAACCCCCCAATACACCGTATCCATCCCTTGGAAACGCCGTATCGAGACGGACTCCAGACAATATAAATAGAAAACTCAAAAACGATTTTTAAGTGTGCTAAATCATATTCTCGATACCTAAACCATAAAAGTCGATTTTCAGAGGAGAAAAAGAGCAGAAGAGGTCTTGCAACGCATTCCAATCCATAGAAGACAACGTGTAATTTCATTTACTTTAGTAATCGTTCAGTTTTTGGTATCATTCGTTAACTCATTTAGTTTACCTTGGCTAAATAATTGCTCTTGTATTATGACGTTTGAAGGCTAATACCTTCGGGTATTAGCCATTATTATGATCTAAATGTTTAGTGTTGTTTATCTCGATTTCTTGATTTATCGCTGGATGCTTGTTTATGTTTATCAATTTATTCTTATTTACATGCTTTTGTATGTGGCCTATCATTCAAATTGATCTAGTGATACGGACCAAGTAATATAGAGTATGAGATAGCTCTCCATATAGTGATTTATACATCTAGACTAATAGGATCACAAATAACGACCTACCTTTGCCTTTAGATTAGTGAGCTTAGTTGGACCGGCAGGTGACCATTGGGATCAACGAGTACGTTCTTAATTAATTGGTAAAGATTTAGTTAGTGGACTACTAGTATATAAATTGTCATTAAGCAGTAAGTGGGTAAAGTCTCTATAAGTTAGGGTTTAACAAGATCACCATTGCTTTAATCCCTAAGATAGATTATAATCGGCAAATAAGGATACTTTATGCAAATGCTTTAATTGTGACATAATTAATGTGTCTAGGTCTTAGGAAGAAGTCCTGCCTAAGTCTTAAGAATGATATGCCACCTCGAGAGAAGAAATCATTGCACTTAATAAACAAACCGACGTTCTAATCGGATTGATAATGATTAATACAGTTTTCTATCATAAGGCTCGACCGCTCTTTTATCTTCTGTTAATTATCTTGTGTGGGTTAAAGTGTCTTGAATTGATTGTAGTCACCGACCAAACCCATGCTAGTCTCTCAGGCTGAAACCCCCCTTTACCTGTTAGAATTAGGATTAAAACTAACCCAGGATTAGCATAGGTTTGACTTAGATTAGAATTAATTTAGATCAGATAAACCAAAATATAAATAAATTGATAGATTTAACCTCGCTTCAAGTGTTCGACACCTTACTTACCATGAATCTACCACTGACCGGGTACACTGCCCGTTAAAGTGTTATTTTGGTTAAGTCGGCAAAATATAAATTTAAAACTTGAACTATCATAAATAAACACCACACAATGACATATCAAGAGCGTTAGCAGCACGGGTTGACTCGTAGTTAGCCAATGTCTCATCCACTCGCTGGGCAATGAGCTCTTCGATTGCTGCAGGGGTCATTTTGGAACGTGTGATAGTCATGTCCTAAACACAAGACATAGTACATGATGAGATTCGAAACGGTATACGACGACTTATAACGAGAATTAAATACATAATATGAAATAAAATATAATAACAACATTTTTTACCAGAACGAATAAATAACAATATCGTGTTTAAGATGAACACACGATGAAATAGTAAAATAAGATTTCATATATATAATAGATTCAAATTCGGTTACAATCAACCCATGACGGGGTACTTGATTTACAATATTTCTACTACTAACATCTAGACCTAACCATCAGTCTAATATCCTACATAACCATGGTACTACCAAACTAAGGGCGAAATCCCAAACGCCTCTCAACAAACAACTCCAATCTCCTAAGTCTCCTCCGAGCATCATCACGATCTCTACGAATCTGAAAAAACTCCTCCTGTGAAAGTGACATGTGATCGCGAAAACTGTCAACCCAATATCCCTTGATACACAACAAAGCTCGAACCTTTAGGTTCTCCAGTCTTAACCTCCTAATCCTATCAGTCAAACCAGCTTTCTCTCCGCTAGCCATTAACTGACCAACCTCTAACTGTCTCTGAGCAGTCTCAAACTCAGTAATCCTATTAAGAGGAACATCCGACATGTAGTGAACTATATCATAAAGAGTACCCTCAAGATCAGGAACATCTCCTCTAGTGGACTCAGAAATACCACCAGTAACCAATGGGTTCTAAAACCTAACTACGCCTAAACGAATACCCACGATTATACCCAATACTCAAAATATTAAATATAACATCACATATACATACATAATGCCGAAAATTTAGATGAGAACAAAGTCTACACTTGTAACCAATAATATCTAGATATTATCATAAAGTAAGTCTTACACCTTTAATCAAACTTGTCATGCTAAACTTAACTAGGGTTAGAAAGTAACTAGGGTTAAGTTAGCAAGATATTTAGACTATAAATAGCCATGCATGCATGAGAAATGTTTACAACTTCTATACTTAACAAAAACTCATTCTTTCTCTCTTTTCTTCTCCAAATCCCACGGCACAAAAACCCCTTAAAACAAAATTCCATACTTGATTTTCTAAGTATATACACCCTATAGCACAACATACTTAAGGTCTCTACAGGTGTTGGGAAGCATTGGTTCAACATTTTCAAGTAAAAAAAGAAAAAAGGAAAGATTAGGGTTTAAAACCTAATCTTGGGTTATAAGCTGGAAGCTTTATTTTTGGAATACTAACACGGTTAGAACTTATTTTCACATCTCTTACATCATACAATGTTTTCTTAAATGCCATCATACGTTTCTTTCTTATGATTTTATGTATTAACATGTTAAATATACCATGATCCACCACTAATGACTTTTAAATTAATAAAATCGGATTTTTTATTTGAGTTTATCAATTTATACACTTATTCTCATGTCCTAAATGTTATAATATAATGGAAAAGTAAATATAAAAAGTATGTTAACTTATAGTTTCAGTAAAACAACATGTTTTAAAGCTAATAGGTCTAATAATTTTATCTTAGCCTTCACATGTGAAAATAATGATAGGTAAAAGGGTTAAACTTGTACAATGAAATTATAAGGATAGGGATGATATTAGACATTATTATAAGTAACCACCATATGTAAATATGTTTTTTTTTTAAGATGTTTTTAAAGTAAACTACTAAGTTTAAATATTACAATAACCCAAGGTTTTTATAAAGAAACATATCATGAAAACTTAGGGACTGTCCAAATACGAATTTTGAGCAGTAGGTAATGAATATTTTTATAAAAATAATACGCCTCATGACGATTCCATAATGATAAGAAACTTGAAAAACCGATCTATAACGAAAAAGATACGTTAAAAACGAGTTTACAACTATAAATACTTTATAAAACTATTTTTATAGAAAGTTACTATTCATGGCAGTAGGTTTGAGTTTAAAACACCTAAAATATGATATAACTTTTGATTACGAGATCGTACACGCAAGAATCGTTCAAAACGGAACTATAACGAGTAAATTACGGCATTTTCGATAATTAAAGTTTATAAAAGTAATTTTATAAACTATGAACAGTAAAAAAAAAAATTTAAAAAAAAATTAAGTAAAAAAAAGGCACCTTTCCTCAGTGGATTTAATTTTATAAAAAATAATAAATCTTTAATAACGAAACATACTCGAAGGATAATCACTAAAATCGAAGTAAAACGAATAAGTTATCGCGATTACGAGTTTACGCTAATTAAAGCCTAAAACGACAAATGAGCTGTTGTGAACAGTAATTTTACTATTCATCACAGAATTTTAAAAACTTTAAAATGTAATATTTTGATCACTCGTCTTACTACGAAGACATGGACGTAAGAAACGCGAGCAACGGGCTTAAAACGACCAAGTTAGGTCATTTTTACGAAAAGTATATTTATAAACGTTTTCACTTTATAAATACTATTTTACTAAAATGATTAGTCGGTGATTATCTATTCATAGAAATATTGAAGTGGTTATCAAAGTGCGATATTACTATGAGAGTTTCACAATGAGGCCTCTTCGGATGGCGTATCGATGAGTTTTGTTGGATTTACGATTATTAAAGTGACCTAAACTCCTCGTACGACAATGTCAAGACCTCTAAATTATAGATAGCCCGAACGATAGAATATGATGAACCAACATATGATATATTCGAGTTAATTAACAGGTACTCAGTACTTATACAGCCTTAATTTAAATAGGTTGCATTTATCGTCTTGTGTGACGTTTTATCTGAGATTAATTGAGCTACTGTAATCAGTGAAGTCCATAGCCCACGATTTTACTTTAATCAATACTAATCAAATATTGGTGAGAACATATGCACGATTTACAAAATGGACGCAAGTTTACATTTTATCATGATTACGATTAGCCTAAGTAGCGATAAACCCACTGTGCCCATATCAGAACAGATCAATCACATATATGTTAGTCGTGATACCTTATGTGAGCTGCGAATGGAAATAAATAGATTCTATTGGGATGAACTTACCCGTTCGGGTGACTAGTATCATTAAAAACGAACGTATTTTCATGTCGGATACTGGATGATAAGGTTGAACATCATCACGGCAATGTAGGCAATATATATTTATATATTGTATTCAATTATGTCGAGTTTCGGTGTCATGAGCTTAGGAAAACGTAAATACATTTGTGATGTCTGCATCTGTTGCATTATCACAGGGAAAGTCTTGCGGTCCTGCATGATCATTTATTAAACCTATGAAATTCACCAACTTTATGTTGACGTTTAAATGCAATGTTTTTCAGGAGGTCATTAAGCACGAGGTGCGAAGGATACATTGGGGGTTATATTTTGAAGTCATGCATTAAAGATTTAGTCACATTACATTTTGGTTTTATTTGATATGGGCTGTAGTTACTATTGTACACATATCAAGTAAAGCTTCGGGCTTTTGTAACAAATACTTAAATAAATCCAATGTATCAGTTTAAACGACTTTTTGTCGTTCTTATATTATCTTGTGTTATTGATCTGATAAGTAACACGCCCCGGATCCTTATTCCGCTGCGACCCATTTTGGGGGTGTTACAAAAGGACCTTTTGTGTCTATGTCACCTTTGTCCACCTCTACAAATTAACTGAACAAACCTCATAAAAATGGTCACCTGAGGACAGAAAACTTGCTAATCAAGACAAGAGATTAAAAAGTATCATTATCTCTTGTCTACCAAATGATATCATGAAATCTGTCATCAAGTGTGCCACTGCTAAAGCTATGTGGACTGCTCATGAGGGACCATCTGATACTAAAGACACTAAGATTGTTGCCTTAAGACTCAAATTCAATGCTTTCAAAGCACTTGAGGGTGAAAAAGTAAATGGAACATTCACAAGGCTGAAATGCTTATTAAATGACCTTGAAAACATGGTATTTTCCAATCACAAGCTGAGGTTAATAGCCACGTTTGTTTGTAGTACACCCTCAAATACTGAGTATGCAGCTGAAAGTATAGAATATCCGAATGCTTACATCTCATTGGGTCAATAGCACAAGATCTGAGAACGACTACTAAACGTGTCGTTTGAAAAAGATACATTGGATTAACAAAATACTTGTTTGTTACATAAGCTCATGGCTTCAAATAGTTCAACAAAATAGAAAAGAATTCCGGTTATAACAATTGTCCCCAAAGTGTAATAAGACCCCAAATCTTAAGTGTTGACTCTTCAATTATTGACTCCCAATGTATCATCGCACCTCGTGCCTTATTGACCTGAAAAACATGCTTAAAACGTCAACATAAAGTTGGTGAATTCATAGGTTTATGTAAATCGATTGTAGGACCGCAAGATTTCCAAGTGCATGATTAAGCAACAAATGCAAACATCATAAAAAGTAATTACGTTTCCTAAGCTCATGACACCGAAGCTCGACATGTATGGATGCAAATATAAATTTGCCAACAAGTGTCCGTGAATGATGTGCTAACCCCGCAACATCCCAGATTCGACATGGTATGCGTTCGTTCCCAGTGATAGCTAGTCACCCGAACGGGGATTGTCAATCCCTAATAGATCTATCCATAACATTCGCGCCCACACAATGTAATTCCCAATCACATCTATGCAATTAACAGTTCATGATCATGGACATAATGGGTTATGGTAACTTAGGCAAACACGTAATCATGGTATAAAATGTACACTTGCGTCCAGTTTGTAAAACAAAGCATGTTCTCACCCCAAGGATGTAAATCATTTAAATAATTGTAAAGCATGGGGCTATGAACTCACCTTAGCCGGTAGTTCTCTGAATGATAACAAATATCCAAGTAGGCAGTGGATCACACCGTTAAGTACCTAAGTAAGTACGGGTCAAGTCTTAGTTTACACATTTAAGCTAACGACTCATTGTATAAACTAAATTCCATTTTAAGTTTATATATACCGTTATCACTTGTGTGAGGTGATGCCCAAGATACATTGTATTTAAAATTTCGATAGTTTTCGAGAACGTTAATTTGTTTTCCTTTAATAAATAATTCATATATATTAACTATCTCGATAATAATAATTAATTATTACTCGAAACATAAACTCTATATTTTTATAAATATATATTCCCGTTTGTTACTCACTTAAGTTTTATAAAACTAGACTTGCGTTTTATCAAAATAAATCATAAGTTTCTTAGATTTACGGTTTTAGTCCCTTCGTTTTATAGTTTTTATTTATTTACAAGTGAACCTCCAAGTTTTAATATTTATTAAAACTTATCATTTACTTTCAATAGTTCACAACTCTAGCCCTTATTTACCTAGTTTCGTGATGTGACGATAATGGTCCTTATGGTTTTATAGTTTTTCGAAAAGAGACGAGTTCTAACCCTTACGACTTTTTCGTATAATCACAATATCGGTCCCCCTAGTTATCGAAATTTAACTTAAGGTACAATTGATCTTACCAGTTTAGATATTTACGAAATTCGTCCTTATAGCTCATGAGTTTTCAACATACGACTTTAACCTTTTATTCAAGTTTTGAAAAGGGCAAAATTAGTCCCTCTACTTTCGGTTTTCATATTTTGACCACGAAAAAGGTTTAAAATAGTTTTAAATTGCTTTTTATCCTTAAAATAGATCCTGAAAGTTGTTCGGCTTAAAAATAAGCTATTCGAGCTTATTTTTGGCTCAACGGGCCTTATTGGGCCCGTTAAGGTCCGTTTAGCTTTCTAGAGGCCCGTTATAGCATTAACAAGTCTAAATGTTTCCAATAAGCTCATGTGGGTCGGTTTAGCTTTAAAATAAGCTCGGGGAGCTTATTATGGCTTATTTCGAGCTTATTGGGCCCGTAAGCCCAATAGCTTGGCCCGATATACCTTTTAGGGTCTTTAGGCTTTTACTAGATCATTTTTAACTTGAAATAAGCCCCGATAATCTGTGTCATTTTCCAGCTTATTCGAAATAAGCTGATAAGCTTCTTATTGGGCCGGCTTGGGCCCGTTAAGGCCCGATAAGGGCTTTAGAGGTTCGGACTCAATTCTTTTGGGTCCAATGACCTCCCTAGGATTTTTAGAAGGCTTGTAGACTGTTTAAGCTTTCGAATAGGCTGTGGGAGCTTATTCGTGGAGTATGGCTTATTTCGTGGACTCGGTAATAGGCTAGATGGCCCTCTTAGGTCCGTTGGGCTTAACGAAGCATGCCAAGGGTCCATTACGGTTCTTAGGTTCATATTAAGCTCATTGAGCCGCGTAAGCTCAGAAATAAGCTGTTTAAGCTTATTATAGCTCATGGGCTCGCGTTGGGCTCACGGTGATAAGCTACGAGTCCATTAAGGGCTCGGCTAGTTTCCTATAGGTAATTTCGGCTTCAAGAGAAACAATAAATACCCTTAGCCCTTAATTAAGCTCGTAGAGCTTATTTACGAGCTGCCAACTTATTACCCGAGGCTTGTTGGGCTTGTTGGGCCCGGGCCGAGTACCCTTGGACTTTACACGAGTCCATCATGGCCCGTTGCTTCCCTTAGCCACTTACACGGTTGTTCGAAGGCTCTAGTGACAATATGCCGCGTATGCAACTTGTGTATTTACGTCAGGGTTCCACATGACAAGTTGTCCCATAGGGTCGCAAGCGAATTTCTAATCACCTTAATTGTTTACAACTAGAGTTTACGAGTAGTGTATTTTATATTTTTCGTAGCCTAGGTTAATGATTACGTTTGAAGTCACTAGCTTGTCCCTCCCCATCATTGATCATGCGTTTAAACGAGCCCATGCCCATACAACGAAATCATACCCACATTATAGGCACGCACCTTGTACATGTATGGGCGCGACATAAGTAAAACAAATCAAAGAAAAGATATCAGAAGCTAAAGGGTTGTGTGACTTAACAAAAGGTCCTAGAGTACGAGCGATTGAAGGTGGATCGTAAATCGCTAACCGTAGCGCGTATACCTCCTTGTGGATGTTTGTTGGCGGTTTGAGAACTCGAACACAAAGAGAGGAGTGAAATTGTTTATTTTAATTTTTAAAGTAGTTTATGAGTTTAAGAAAGGGTTACGTTGTATGTGTAAGAGCAAAATTTATAGGCAAGTGAGCTTGTTAGATTTCCTAGATTCTAAACTAACTAGAAAACGAGCCATATATGTGGTTTTTAGGGATCTCTAGTTACTTACACATGGTATTATGTTAAACCACTAAGTACATGTATTAAATACCTAGGTGATGTACAAGATTTTTGCTTAGCTAGGAAATCTTATGGGTTTGTGACTTGATCCTTGGTTATCCGCGGCATCAAGAGAGGAAAAGGAGAGAAATGGTTATTATCCCTTGGATAATTAACTAGTAGGAGACATTAGGACATGTTTTAATGACTTAGGGGATGTACATGTACCCTTAAGTATCATTAGTTTGATTTGCTAGCTAGAAATCCACATGGGACGATTTGTTTATGGTTCTCTTGCTAGGTATATCGGAAAAAATCCAATGATAATCAACACAAGATTTTGTTTAACTCGTGTCTAGCGTTTAATACGGGTTTGGTTGAGTCTAGTATGTCTGGGTATTTCCGGGGTGCGTCCAAATGTATTTTATCGCGAAACGTAACCCTTTTACGTGACCAATAAAAATAAAATACGCAAAGTACATAATTATTCTCAAAATAATTATTTCTTACTTGGTTGATGTAAACTTTAATTTATTTGATGACCGTTTACATTCAATGATTATTTTCAGTCTACGCGATTTAGCTTAAAAGTAAATATTAAAAGTAAACGCGTATCGGACAAAAATAAATAGTGATCATTAATAGAGTCGCAAATGAAGAGATTCCATTATAAGAATAAAAAGGTAAGGAGCCAATGGATCCCCTTGTTTCAACCCACAGTGAAATTTAAATTCAGATGTCGGGCTTCCATTGTAGAAACATGTAATCTAATGATCAAACCAAGAACAAGAGTGAGATGTGGGTTGTGATGTTAGAGAGAAAAAGTGATGGAATGGATGAATTGTATTAAGATGGAATGTGAAAAATGGAACAACCAATCCCTCTCCAAGGCTAAGAGAGGGCTTATATAGTCCTATAGGCCAGCCCATGGGCTATGATGGGCTTCCCATGGGACTTGGGCCGGACTAGATTGCTAATCTAATCATTACATAAACAACGAGCTTAGACCTGTTACAACTTGGAAGTGACCGACACTTTTTGTGTTTCCAACAATCTCCCTCTAAGGGAGGTCACTCAATTTTACAAAACTTTAAGCCTAGCCTACTATGCTTTGTCTTTAGTCTTTAGCTCGTCCTTTTGACATTCTCCTGTGAGTATTACCGAACGTCTAGGATCCTTTCCTAAGGTGAGACCTTTGAGCATATAACTCTGTCTCTTCCAATTTTTCGAACTCCATCGGCTTTCGCTTTTTGCACCGTTTCAGCATTAGCTCTTTTTGTCGATCCTGTGCTGACTTTGATATCCTTTTCCTGAATCTTAGGTTACGCTGATCTTCTCTCTTGTTTCTATGGATTAATTCTGGCCAGTCAGTTGCGGCTTCCCCAACCTCGGCCCAGGCATATTGGTGATCAGACATTTCTTCGACCGTACAATGCCTCATAAGGAGGCGGCACTTTATGATAGAGTACCGATAGCTAGTTGTTTGATGAGATCTCGGCCAATGGCAAAATGCTTGTAACCCAAGCCTTTGCATAATCAATCACGAATAAGCACGCTAGTATGTCCTCAGATGTGTATTGATTATGGTCCTCTCGCTGTTTATCAGGCCGTCTGTTTCTGTGATGTTACGAAGTGCTCATGCTTAATTATACGTTCCCAAAGAGCTTTTTGCAAATGATCTCCAAAAATTTGAAGTAATCTTCCGTCACGATACACTCAGAGATAATGGTGGCATGGTATCCCGTGTTTGCCACCTATCCTGTTCAAGTACAACCTTGCCACTCTGATCCCACGGGTCGTTTTCCGTATTGGTAAAAAGTGGAGCTCAGATTTTTGTAAGTCGATCCACAATCACCTAGATGGTGTCGAAACCTTGTGACGACCTAGGAAGTATGGCTGCTAAAATCCATTGTTTATTTTATGCCCCACTTCCACTCGTGGTATTTCTGGTAGTGTATAGTATTCTGTGGCCTTTGATGTTCGCGGCCTTAACCCTTTGCACATGTCAGGCAATTTGCTAACGTTACTGGGCGATGTCAGCCCTTCTTGTTTGGCCACCAAAATAATTTCTTCACATTTGGATACATCTTTTCGGTGAACCGGGATGGATAGATATTTCGACTTATGGGATTCGTGTGACATATCACGGATCATTAGTCTCCATAGCAAGGTATCCAAACGCCTGTGTAAGATTAATGTCTCATCGGCGACGTTGGTTCCAATCTTTCACTGGGTATTTATCCCTGTTCGGGATCATACCTCCTACGTCTTCATTTACGAATATTCTCTGGTTTCTGGGCTAGTCGTATCTGAGCCTTTCTAATATTCGTTTGGGAGATCCAAACCACTATTGTATATCCAAGGCGTCGAACCAGCAATGGCTCAATCCGTTCTTTAGGCTTTAACGCAATTCGGCCACTTCGTTTTTTTGCTTTCCCTGGATGATAACGTATATCGCCTGTCGGTAGTCAATTCAGTAGTTTAGCCACGGCACGTTGCCTCATGTTAAGCTCTTCTGATTCGAGTATGGTATGTGGCTTTTATTGGTCGGTAAAGACGGGGCATCTGGTCCTTATAGATAGTGTCTCCATATCTTTATTTTTTTTTTTTTTTTTTTTTTTTTTTTTTTTTTTTTTTTTTTTTTTTTTTTTTTTTATTTTTTTTTTTTTTTTTTTTTTTTTTTTTTTTTTTTTTTTTTTTTTTTTTTTTTTTTTTTTTTTTTTTTTTTTTTTTTTTTTTTTTTAGGGCAAACACCACCGATCCCAGCTCCAAATCGTGAGTGGTGTAGTTCTTTCTCGTGAACTTTTAACTGTCGAGAAGCATAGGTAATTACCTTTTCTCGTTGCATTAACACCGCACCTAAGCCTTTGTGTGACGCATCACAGTACACCACAAAGTCTTCCCCGGTTCTCAAATACCCCAGTCTCTTACTTAAGTGGGAGAAATGGTGGATATACGTGGTTTGTTGTAGGAGATGATTTAGAGGTTAAGTGGGAGAATGAAGCGTTTGAGGTGTATGTGGTTAACAAGGATTTTCACTCGCGCGTTGTCACGGAGCGCTTGTAAACGGTCATATTGAGTGCACTGCAAATGTCAATTACGTGCATGTTCTCCGAACAATATAACACACAAAAAATGTAATACATTACCAATAAAATATTACTTAGAGTAAGTAAAAAACTTTAAGCATAATGAAGAAATTTATTAGATACATCTTGAACAATCTCGAAAATGATAAATGTAGAAAATGATAAATGTAGAAAACTACCTAAGAACACAAACCTTCAAGAGATAATCAAGACAAACGATGATCATCATGATGGTTTTTCCAAGAAGAAGGTGTGCTTCAGATCAAATCAAAGGATATGACACTGATAAAAAAGACGGTAAATGCATTCCAGTTTTGAAAAGAAAAAGAAGCAGTTCATTTTTTTTACAGGAGTTCAGGTGAAGATTATGTAAAATGCAAGATCATTGATAAACTAAACCAAGTTAACAAAAGATGGGAAACAGAAGAGGTTGTGTGGAGGGAATTTGCATCAGATTGTCTCCCCATATCATCTGCAATTTCCTATATGTCTGCAATTTACTTTATGTCTTTTAGGTAATTACCAGTTTATGGTTTATTTTCATAATTTTTCATACTTAATTCTGAACAAATATTAATAAGAATATCCTCGCTATCCTCTTCCTCTCACATCCGCAATACATTCACATTCGACGTCACCGGTGTCGCATCTTTCAATTTGGCTAGAGACCCGTTGTTAGTGCAAATATTATGATATTTAATCATACAGTCTCTATGTGTTTTGGTGATGACAAACATGTAACTTGTAATACATAACGTAAAGTGCGCAAGTTACTTGTAACCACAAATCATCAAAAACATACATACATCAACATCTCTCGACATCTTAAGTATGCTTTAACACAGGTTTGAATATGTTTGTTATGTTGCATCATGATCAAACCATTTAACAAACTATATAAAATGTCTAAATAATATTTTGGTGTCACTACGTAAAAGTTGACGTAAACATTTTTATTTTGACACAAGTTTTCATTTGACGTAAATCATTTAAGGTAAAAATAAAGGTACCATAAAACTTGATATACGATCAAAAATATTTTTCATACACGTTACATTTTAACACATTACATTTTAATGTGTACAAAACACTTTTACAAAAGATAAATTACAAATTATTTGTGTATAAGTAAAACATGTTTCAATCTTGCAAGATTTAGTTAAGATTTGCAAGCAACCACAAAAGACAAAAAAACGAGCTGTCAGACTAAGGGCGGTTCCCTTAATTATCACAAATGGTTCCCTTAATTCGGACGGTTCCCTTACTTATTAAAGGAACTTTCGAGGCACATCTAATATTTTTTGTCTATAAATAGTGGCTCGCTTACACACTTTAAATAACAAATTTTCACACATTTAGAGCAGAATTTCTGCCATGTTTTCATACCCTTAAAACTATAATAAATCCTTGATTATGATGCTTCTAACTTTCATTCGTTGTAAGCATATTTCTACTTGAAGGATCTGTTACACATTATGTTTGCATCATGTATCATATAGAAAGGTTAAGAATAAGAGAGAAAGACTAGAGAGATGTTTTTTTACTTTTCAAATTTTTAATAAAAGAGAAAAAGGATGGAAGGAGAAAGTTACAAATGAGAAAAACTTTCTAACTATGTGTCTAATCTAGTATTTTTACTAATTTCTTAACCTACCTTCTTAAGTGATAATTAGGTCAATATAAGTAATGTTGACCAAATTTCCCTTATTACAATATAAATAAAATTAAAAGTACTTAATAATACAAGACCAATTCCTTATGAATAATAAACACTTTTTCTATTCTTAACAATCTCCCCTTAAGGGTTGATTATTCTTGACGCATCATTGTTTGTAGAATTGGTCTTCCATTCATGAACGACTCTCATCTTCTCATCTGCTTGTGATGCTTTAGACGCTTCACAATTTCTTTTTCATAAGCTTTCATTATCTTGAGGTCTAACTCACCAAGCAATGGAGTCTTCATCTTGAACTCGATCTAAAAAATCTTCAACTTGACTTCCTTGAGCACCTTCTTTAGAGTTGCATCACAAAACTTTGATATTTCTTCCAAATCTACAATCCTTTTCTCTTATTTGTTATTCAAGTAAATCAAACCTACAAAAGGTTCATCTATAATGGAATAAGGATTACATGCTTCAATACCAATAAATTTCAATGTTGGAGCAGTGAGGTTGATCTTTATCTGGTCGCACTCTATCCCAAGCTGAAAGTCATGAACTCTTTCCCATACCACACAACTTCTAATGAAAGTAAGCAACAAATTTTACAACTTGTTCTCACGGTAGTTGACTTTTTTGTTCAGACACAAGTAGTACATATCTTCAATATCATTATTGTTGAGATATTTGAAGTCTGTCTTAGAAAAGCTATCTGGCTTGTTATTCTCTCTCATCACAATAATTTTTTTTCATGAAATAAAGCTCGTATTATTTTTCAGTGGTAATTCTAACAACTTCAACAATCTTATGATTAGATAAAACTTCTTCTGGATTTGCCCTTTCCTTCATATGCTTAATTTTGTACATCCTTTTATGCCATGAATCTTTCCAATGTTGAATTGACAACCGTACTTCTTCGTTGAAAGTTTTGAATACTTTACTTACCCATTGAATCATCTTTTCCCCAAGATCTTCTTTAGGAAATGAAATTTCATGTATCATATGTAGTGAGAGCACATACTTCTTCTCCTCAGTATTCCCGTTCTCCAAAATGAATAAATCCTTGTTGTACAAATACCTTGGAGGGTCATTCGGGTTTCTCTTAGGATCGTAGAATACAAGAGCATCTTTCTTTAGACGTGTCAAATCCTCCTGCCTGCTTTCCCACACTATTTGATTCTCCATATAGTTCATTGCTTGTTCCAGATGGTAGACATATTCCTCAGCATCTCTAAACTAATTTCTTAACATATATTTGATTGTAGCCTTTCTTCTCTCGTGATCAAATATAGTAGGTACTTGCTTATCAACATTTTGAAACTCATTCAGCAACTCAGGAGTTTCATCTTCTGGTATCACCTCATATTAATAAATTACTGGAATATCAACCCATGCGTCAAAATCTTATTGTTATGGTTGCTTAGATGCCGATGTGTTGGATTCCTTAGCAGGTTGTTTTGATGAAGAGCCTCTTGTAGACTTAGAACTTCTAGATGTCTTCTGCCTTTTCGCACTCTTCTCCACCTCTTGAGGAGCATCATCACCAGGATGATCATCATGATAACGTTTACGAAAAGCATCGTACCTGCATGAAGACTTTTCATACTTAGCCTTAAGTGCATTCCACAATTCAGGATTAACAACTTGAGATTAAAGATCCGATTTCATCTTCAAATAAAGTTGTTGTTGAAGATCAGAAGTTGATGTAGTAGAAGTACTGGTGGTCGGATGCACATTAAGAACCGTAATCTGCATATGAATCCTAATAAGCTCTTCAATGATCTTTGGTGCATGTGCAACAATCTCTTGTGAAATCAAAGCAGGAACAGTAGCTTGTGATCACTCTCTTTCTTTCTTGACATTATCATTCACCATCTTTGGAAGATTGTCTTTCATACGATCATTGGTGGTAGATGTAGTAAGCTTGGGAACAATTTCTCTAAGAGCTTCATTCACTTCCTTCATGATGCCCTAAAAATAACAGTTAGTAACATACGTCTTTTTCATATGCTGCATTATGAGACCCTGTCACCTGCTAATCCTGGCAACAATTCCTTGAAGGTGTGTGCGTCTACTAGAAGTTAGTTGATTTGGATCTTGAGATGGGACATCGGGCATAGATATATCAGAAACCGTCAATTCTCAACAATTTCCTTATCCGAAGATAAGTCAGTCTTAATGGATCCAGGGGGTGAGGGAATGTGTATCTGCATCTTCTCAGTCCTAATCTCTAAACTACCCATCCTCCAAAGAATTAATGATTGATCATTGTGATGATCATCATCATTCTTATCCTTATTATCCTTAGCATCATCATGCTTATCATCCTTTTTTTCATCATCATCATCAATTTTCGTTGGATTTTCCTTATGACTCTCATTCTCTATCCTATCACTGAAGTCCTCATCACTTAGAAGTATAGTATCAACAAATTCACTACCACTAGACTCATCCTATCCTTCTACAAGCTTCTCTACATCATATTCTAGAATAATTTTCTCAACTGCAACAACATTTTGTTATTCCTCGTATACTTTTACAGTTTTATCTTTAGCCAAACTCAATTGAGTTGCTTCAGTAATGCCATCTCTTTCCCTATCATCACTAGGAGGAAGAGGAGCAGTTGGAGTAGATTTCTTTTGTATGATCCTTATTTTCAAAGATGTCTTAGGTGTGCTAGACTCCTCCGTAATCTGTTTTCTGTCCTAGTGGCTCTAGGTGTCCTCCTAATAATTCCTTAGGTAGATTCAATCGGTTCTGGTTGAAAACTTAGCAACATAATCCGTATACATATGGGTCTCTTTGATCGCATCAGTTAGTAAGTCATTCAGAATCTGCATGCCTCGTACCGTTACCTACCCAGTAATATACATGTTTACCAATGGGGTGTCATCCTTGATTGTATGGTATTCCTTATCAAGACTCTTAGAAATAGACTCATACTTCTCCATGAGATCAGCAATTATCAGTTTGGTGAAGCAGGGATACTGGATGGAAGTTTTGTTGGATTGCATGACATAGTATAAGATATCTGACCATATAAGACTTGCATAATCAGCATTCGCCTTGTTGACCACTCATGAAAGATTTGCATGACATTAAGCTTTGTGTGATCATGTCCACTCATCCTAGATGTGAGACATCTGTTGAAGACCTTGAACATTTTTTGCCATGGTTGAGCAAGATTCTTGACAAATAAAGCGCTCACTCTCTTCAATGGTCCTTGATACCCAAGGATCTTAAGAAATGCCTTGATGTAATCAAAGTCAGCAGGTCGGATGAATGGTTGTTCAGCAGTTGAGGTTGGAAGTTTGAGAGCAGCACGACACATATCCAGAGTGTAGATGGTGTCCTTTTTCTAGCATGAAACGGATTCTATTATTGGAATTGGGAACTTGCTTGACTGTCTTCCAAAATTGCTTAATGTAGATGGCAGGAACATCAGTAATAGCAGTGAAAACATAGCTTAGAGCATGATCAGTGAGAATTTGTCTAGCAATCCTACATTCCTTCAGACATGGAATGTTTAGAAGAGTAGTCTTGTTGTTGCATCTTCCAATGGACACATGATTTGCTAAAGGTACAAGTTCATTGGTTGGAGTGATTTGTTGTGCAGATGATGATTGTGGTTGTTCCATTATAAGATTTGTGTGATAAAACGAAGTGATTAGTAAAATGAGATACACGCATGCAATAATTTTAATATATAACATTTTTATCTCTTTCCACTCTGTTTGTTTTATATGTTCTGGCAATTCTTTGTGAACATATTTTATAATCATTTTCTTTTTCATGTGCCATTACTTTCTTTTTCGGGCACATGTCGTACGCTTTGTTCTTTTTATTACTCGTTTGTATGTTCTTGCAATTCTTTTTTTGAACATACACTCACTGGCTTTTTCACGTACGGATTTTATCTCTTTTTCTGTTTGAGTATCCTCACCAAAAAGCTTTGTGTAATGATACTCTTCTAAGAAGAATAAAGATATACTCTGATTTTGAAATGAAACTTAATGTTTAAGAAATCCATGAGTATAACTTTATATTCTTAAAGCATTTGTGAAAGAGTATCACTTTGACAACACAATATTCTTAGTTTTTTACAGAATCCGAGATATTTCCAAAACTATTGTTGATGTTTTAAAGACTTGTAATGAAGAATATAGCCATAGAACGAAATTCTCTTATATTTTAAATGGGTGGTCACTCAGCCTCGGACCCGGTTTCGAATTCTCTAGACCAGATGTAGCTTCGATCGCTAGCGTAATTGAATATAGAAGAACTTGTCATAAACTATATTAACCGTTAACTCTGAAAATCATTTCATTTTGAGTTGAATCTTTTTGAAAACTTTGTGATTTGATTTTTGAAACATTATAATTTGAAAACGATCACAGACAAATGAATCACAACCTTTATTTAATATTTTCACAAATCATCTTTGATTTTGAACATGTGAAACACATGTGAAGCACATTTAATCAACAATCACATATAATGAAAAATTTAGCTAACAATAACGTATTCTTATATTTGATAACGGATGATCACTAAGCCGCTAATACATTCTAAAATATAGAAAATGGTCAAAACCAGATGCAACTTAGATCGTTGGCGCATATGTCAATATAGAAACACGAAATCTTAACTAGATTTAACATTTGCTCACATAAGCCACATTACAACATTTAAGCCCATTAATGCATTTTTCGTATCCTCTCTAAAGCCCAATAAGCATGTTTCGAAACCTATAGTCTAAGCCCAATAGGCATGTTCCAAAACCAAAAGTTTTAGCCCAATAAGCATATTCTGAAACCTAAATTCTAAGCCCAAGTATTATTGTCCGAAAGCTTATATTGGCCCAATAAGGAGTTATTTTCCAAATGTCTATAAAACCCACTTTATGTGTTAACCGAAACTCATTATCAATTCACATGAAACCATCTAAGTCCCAAACATAATTATAAGTGCAGAAACCCAATGATCCCAATTAACCAATCCTTACGAAACCTACTTTTACTTCATATTGATTTTATGAAAGTGCATCACGCAAACATATAAGACTTTTGTAATTATTTTGTTAACCTTAATTTGTACATGCTAACAACATATAATAGCATGTAATGCATATAAGAGACATAATCCTAATCATGGAAATCAACCTATTAAGCACATTAGGATTACCAAAAGTCTAATATGAATTACAAAACATTAAGAAAGTAATGAAACCCTTGGATCAAATCATCAAAGCTTGTTTTTCAGAACTAATTAGCCACACATCATATGATATAATCACTAATGAACCTTTTGCACAAACTGATTGCCCAACTCAACAATAGTTAACTCCTCCTTTTGATGTTTCAAGGTGTGCTTGAAATCTTTCCAAGTTGGAAGGAGTTTATCAATGATACAAGAGACTTGAATAGCCTCATAAATGTTTATTTTATGTTGCGTAAACCATCCAAGTATTCCAAGAAGTTTATTGTATTATTCCATAACTGGTCTTGAATCAGTGATTTTGTAATTGGTGAAGTTACTAACAAGGAACTTCTTACTTGATGCATTCTCAGCCATATATTTGGCCTCTAAGGAATTCCATAGTTCTTTGGAAGATTCAACATTTTAGTAAATATCAAATAAAGGATCAGACATACCATTGCGGATTAAACCTTTGCAAACATAGTCATCATTATCCCACTTGGCCTTCTTTCTGAGTTGTTCCACGGTAGCATCCTAACCATCTTTAGGAATAAGATTAGTGAGCACATACACCACACTCATGCTGGAAAGCAAGAAGTGTATCTTATTTTGCCATCTCCTAAAGTCCACCCCTTTAAACTTGTCAAGCTTGGAAAAGTTTGAAGTCATGTGTTTCATAGCAGCAATATCCATTAATTATCACAAAATATTCTTCTTTGATTGTTGGTTGTGGTGAGCCCAGAATAGGGTGAAGATAACCAATGCCTAGCTAATTACTGATGAAGTTATCGGATACCACTTGAAGTCGTGTAATCACTTCCCAAAGAAGATTATTCAACCCTATGCCTGGGTTACACGAATACATCATTGGGATAAAATCAAGTGTTTGTTCTTGTTTTAGGCATAAATCAAGAACCATTCGCTTCTAAGTGTTTATGTTTTTTGTGTGTTTTTTCATGGAATTGTGATCCCTATTTATAGGGGATTTACTTAAACCTAGTCAATGAAATTAATGAGAGATTAATGGCCAATTAATCTCTTTCATAATTATCCTCTATGATTTTAGAAATTAGTGATTACATGACCAAATTAAATATGGTCATTTAATGAAGTCAAACCTGCCACTATAATAGGAAAAAGTTGTTACAAACATTTAATGTAGTCAAACCTACCACTTAAATGTTTGTAACCACCCATTTAATCTAACCACTAAAAGAGTCCGGGAAAATCAGTGACTTGATGGGTGTACACTCCGTACCTCTAAACCTATTTTCAAGTATGACCCGATTCTTATGATTGCACTAAATTTCCAACAGTCTTTAGCTTTGTCAAAAGGGTAAAAGCCATAAATTACCAACGTACTTTCCAAAATTTCCCGACTTGAACCCTTTACTTTTTTATTAACATCGAAACCTACGTACTTTCAAATTTTTAACCGACTTGAACCAAACGTTTTTACCGTTAGTTATCATGTGACAACGTTAGTCCATTTAGCTAACGATCGCTTTGCATCGTTAGTCCTTTAACATTAATTTTCTTTATATGATTTTTTACGTTTTCGCTTGTTTTTTTACGTTTTCGTCCGTTTTTTTACGATTTCGTCTTTTTTTTTACGTTTTCGTCTGTTTTTTTTTTGCGTTTTCGCCCGTTTTTTTACGTTTTCGCCCGTTTTTTACGATTTCGTCCGGTTTCTTACATTTCGTACATTTTCTTACGTTTTCGTCTGATTTTTTACTATTTCGTCTGTTTTTACGTTTTCGTCTGTTTTTTTACGTTTTCGTACGATTTCAACCGTGTTCGTACGATTTCGTCTGTATTTTACGTTTTTTACGTTTTCGTCTGTTATTTTACGTTTTTTTACGTTTTCGTACGATTTAAAAAAACGAACGAAGATTTAAAAAAACGTGCGAAAGCGTAAAAGAACAAACGTAAAAAAACGGTTTCGCACGTTTTGTTCTTTTACGCTTTCGCACGTTTTTTTTCAATCTTCGTTCGGTTTTTTAAATCATAAAAAACGTAAAATAACAGACGAAAACGTAAAAAAACGTAAGATACAGACAAAATCGTACGAAAACGAAAAAAACAGACGAAAGCGTAAAAAAACGGAGCGAAAACGTAAAAGAATGGAAGAAAAAACATAAAATAACAGACGAAAAGGTAAAAACATAAAATAAAGACGAAATCGTACGAACACGGTTGAAATCGTACGAAAACGTAAAAAACAGACGGAAACGTAAAAAAAGGGACGAAGACGTAAACGATCGGATGAAAACGTAAAAAAAGGACGAAAACGTAAAAACAGACGAAAACGTAAAAAACGAAATGTACGAAAGTGTAAGAAACCGGACGAAATCTTAAAAAACAAGCGAAAACGTAAAAAACGGGCGAAAACGCAAAGAAAACAGACGAGAAGAAAACGTAAAAAACTAAACGAAATCGTAAAAAACGGACGAAAACGTAAAAAAGAGTACGAAAACGTAAAAAACGGATGAAAACGTAAAAAACGAGCGAAAACGTAAAAGATTATATAAAGAAAATTATTGTTAAAGGACTAACGATGCTAAGCGATCGTTAGCTAAATGGACTAACGTTGTCATATAATAACTAACGGTACAAACGTTTGGTTCAAGTCGGTTAAAAATTTGAATGTACGTTGGTTTCGGTGTTAATAAAAAAGTAAAGGGTTCAAGTCGGGAAATTTTAGAAAGTACGTTGGTAATTTATGGCTTTTACCCTTGTCAAAACTATACTAACTTTTCTCCTCCCCGTGAAATCTACCAATGAGTTGATCATTAATCTCAACAACGTTCTCGTTTTTAGTTGGCAAAATCGCTCTAGAAATAATATACGCAGAAGAATGTTCGTTGGTTTCCAAAGATGGAAATATTGCATTGATCAAATCGTCTCTCGAGTTACCGTCATTAGTATATGGAATGGCCATGTCATCGGGTATGCGTATATAGCTTCCATCAATAGCTTCTTCAACCCCGTTGTCAACTCGTAACAAAAAATCAGAAAACCATGGATCAACTTGTGCTCTCATATTCATTGTTAACTGCATCTTTATAAATCCTGCCCAAAGAGGCGACATTTTTAAACTAGAGTTCACAATTTGCACTCTTGTGCCATATTTGACAACCAGCAACACTCGTCTAAAGTCACCTCCCAAAACCACTATTTTCCACCAAATGGAAATATCACCCCTTTAATGTCTTGCATTGTTTGATCTACCGCTTCTACTGCTTGCGTTTTAGCCATTATTGCTTCATCCCATATGATTAATTTTCCTAGACGAAGTAGTTCAGCAAGTCCACTTTGTTTAGTGATGTTGCACATCGAGTTTTTATCAAAATTGATAGGAATCTTAAATCGAGAGTGAGTTGTTCTACCTTCTGGCATATTATTTGCTACCGCACCCAAAGAAGCAGTTGCAAGTGCCATAAGACCTCATGAACGAACCTCAACAAGAAAATAAAATCTTTGTATAAAAATGTTTTTTCAGTGCCACCAGGATCATCTATGAAAAACACACCAGGACAATCTTTGTCCACATGCCTCACGATGTTATCATATGCGACTTTCTGATCATGATTGAGAGAATCTCGGGCATTTTGATGTTCATCTTTAACAACTATAGAGTACTCCTCATGTACCTCACGTAAACCAACTGATTCTGAGTTAATATTTGCAGTTATGTTGGGAAGATCAAAATTAGAAAGACTCTTACCCATAGAACGAAGAAATGAGATTTCTATAAGTACCATATTTTGAACTCACTCGGAATTTTCTCAATGCCGGCTATAGTCTTTAGAAAGTGATTCATAGTGGTCATTCTATAATTTTTGAACATCTTTAGGCCCGCAATAATAAGAATAGTCATGAATAGCCTTCTAAGAGCGTTAGGGAATTGGAATAGAGATGCCTCAAATAGACAATGAGATAAACTATCATTTTCTATTAACCCTCTTTCAAGAGTTGCCTTCTGAAATGTGGTGAACAATGCACCATTCACCTTGTTAAGATCTTTAAAACCTGTCGGCCCTCTAACATGTGATAGAAGTAGTCTTAAATAGTGCTCCCTTAGATGGATTAGCGTAAACCAATCTCCCTCTCATAGATCCTCTTTTACGCGGATTCAACAACGTGAATGCGCATTCCAAGTAAAGTATGAGGGAATTTCTCTATACAAATATTGTCTTGCAGCCGGGTAGACTCTTTCAGCTCGAAAAAAAGTAGTCAACATTGATTTCTTGTGTCTCTCCCTCTCAACAATGTCAGTCACTGTATCATCTTCTTGAAATCTAACCAACTGCATGTTCAGGAGATGAAGTTGCGACTGCATGACATATGGATGGATTTAAGAAATAGGAAAGCTAAAAATTCTCCACATTGCTTCCGGAGGTTAGACATAGCGCGCATCTTAGTAATTTTTTACCTCATTAATGACTTATTCTTCGTCGCCGTCTGGATCAATGTGTATAACTTGTTTGCCATGGACCTTGTAAACATATTTGAATGCATATTTTTTGAATTTAATACTTGAGCAAATATCTACATTGATGTGACAGTTGTACATCATTGCAACTTTGGGTTATATGGAACCACCCATCTATTGTCGAGGGTGCTTTGCCTGACATTAACTTCAGCTTTAGTGTTTTTCCTTTGATACAATGGATACGAATCCTCTCTGTGTGCTGTTTTTTCTATGAATTTCCTAGGATATCTCCAATGAGATTGTTTTGGTTCACCTTCCATACAAAGACTTGATGTCCTTAAATGACCACAAGGACCGTGCATCATGTGCTTTACAACCATTTCATGCATTCTTTGATACTTTGGGTCTGGAATTTCGGCACACACCATCTTTTCATAATCGTCGAGATTGCTCATCTTGTATTGCAGTGTCATGATAAGAAGGAAATGTGCATGCAGTAAACCTTATTTTTGAAATTCAACAACATAGACATATGCTCGTACTACACCGAGTACATGCCTCTTGAATAGTTGATCCTTCAGATCCTTTAATTTGGCACAAAATACTCTCGCAACAACATCAGGGGGATCAGATGCCTCCTAACTGGGATTTAAGGCTTCAAGGATTTCAGACCACTTCGGATTGCATGTCATTGTAAGGAATATATCAGGATTTCCATCATCTTGAACTAATGACATGGCATCCAAAATCCTTCGTCTCATGTCACGTGTCCCTCCGATGAAAGATGCAAATAAAACAACTTAGTGTCCAACTCTAGTTGGTTGAACCTCACATGCGTTGACACAATCG
The DNA here is from genome assembly GCA_026074375.1 of Tanacetum coccineum. Lineage (NCBI taxonomy): Eukaryota > Viridiplantae > Streptophyta > Magnoliopsida > Asterales > Asteraceae > Tanacetum > Tanacetum coccineum. The sequence continues at coordinate 54,774 of BQNB010020543.1, forward strand.
ACAATGCCCTGGTATAAATCAGCTCTTGTTTTGCTTTGATGAAGTTCACAAAAGGCCAACCGTGATGTTTCAATATTTATGTAGCCATCTACCGTAAACTGTTGTAGCAACCTCCCCTAAAGTAAAATCATGTTTTGTTCTGGACGGATATGGAACTTGTAACAGTAATACTCTCGCATTGTTACGGTCTTTCTACCCATTGAATTTGCCTCTACATAGAGGTAATGTTAGGGAAATGACAGAGTTGACTAAGTTCAATAACATTGGGACAGTAAAAACATGTATACCTTCTAAACAAGGATCTATGTTTTCATCCTCATCAACTATTTCATTCATAGATGCCCCAACCCTTAAAAATTTTGGATGCCACCCAGGTTCGCCGTTTAGAAAGCACAAAACATATGACAAAGGATCGTACAAAATAGTGTTGAATATTTTGATTGAATTCAGATCTCCCATATACTCTAATATCTCTCTTGTACGCACTGATGTAGTTATTACCTTCTACCCAGATACCAACAACCTATAACAACATAAAACTTAATATTGTGTATAACATGATTACACAATGATTAATTCAATTAGGCAAGTAAATAACTATATTCTAACCTTTGATGCTGTGGGCCTATTATATTGTCTTTCTCTTTGGTCAAGCTCCACTGGGGCATTCAAAGTGACTCTATATTTGTCTAGTTGTCCTAGCTCACAGAGACTTCAAAATGTTCGCACATACGCAGGGGCGGAGCCACGGAGGGGGCACAAGGGGCAAGTGCCCCTCCAAAACTTTCCGGCGTAGTGTATTTATTTTAAGATTATGGTGCTTTTCATTATTTTGCCCCCTTGCAAGTAAATGAAACAAGGTGAGTAAAAATGATTATTCAAGCAATAATAAAAAAAGATGGAAAACACCGATCTTGCCGGAAAAGTTTAGCAGTTGGGCCGTTGAGGAAGAAGGAAGAAGGCTGAATAAATAAGATTTTTTTTTTTTTGGTTGTGTATATAAATTGGGAAAGCAACTCATTTTGTTTTTCTATATTTTATTTACCTATTATTATATAGGTCATAGGTCCATGTTTTTAACTCATTGATTTTGTAAAGGATTTATGTTTCATCATTCTATCTTTCTATTAAATATTGCATTCTCTTAATAAAGAAATTATACTTATATATTTCATTTATCTCATTTTTATTGTTTACGTTTCCTTTTTAGAATGTCCTCCACTACTAAAAATAAATATTGAAGTTTGATCATGTTTACTATATTACCCTTGTTTGAAATTATTATTATACTTTAATTAATTAGTCAAAAGTAAAACTGTCATTCTGTTAAAAAGTAAGAAAAAAAAGCAGTAATAAAATGAGTATTTAAATGCAATTTCTTAAACTTTTTTATAAGGGGATACTATTTTAAAACAGAGAGAATAAATAAAATATTTTTCTTTAGTAGTCTAATTTAATTCTAATATCAATGAACTTGTAAAATTTTAAATTATTAAACTTTACGTGCTTAATTATTTTTATGCATAATAACAAATCTCTCAATAACTTAAATCACACTTTTGTAGAACAAAGAAAAATCCGTCATGCTATCATGCCACCTATCTCACAAATATAAGGATTTTCAATTTGATTTTATTTAATTTGATGTATATAATTGTTTTTTTAAAGCGATGTGTTTAATTGTTATCGTTTGGGAAAAACGATATTTAGCGGCGCTCTTGCACAAAATATATTTTTTTGCTCGCCGTAATAATTTTTTTTTGCCCCCTCTCATAAAATATCCTGGTCTGCACATACGGGTTCGTTGCGGGAACACGTATCAAGATCTTAATTATTTCTTCATTAAGATTTTTCCACTTTCATCTATGTGATAACTTTGACCCAGGGTCATAAAAATACAACTGTAAGTACTTAGGTTGCCCATTCCTCGAAACTAACTGATCAATTATGTGATAAATCCTTCCGCTTGCTTGAAACGTGTATACTTCGGATGACGCCAAATTATATTGTTGAAGATCAGTCATGGATATTTTACCGAAGAAAATAAGCATTTGCAGAGATCTCATCGTTCTTTAAGTTTGGCTCATTAGTATTTTGATATTAAAGCTTCCAATTTGAATATCAGGCCTTGTATCTCTTTCAATTTCATTTCAAAGTTTTAGGAGGGTATGAGAATGTTGGTGCTACAAAGATTGATTTTAAGAATCTGAGTCGTGATATTTAAAATTATATTGGCATGTATGATGCATAGATGATTATTGATAAGTTTAGTATTCGAAAAGAGAGTGATGAAAATTTTACTTTTGAGTTTAAGACTAACACCGAAGGTCAGTCAAGGTGTTTAATTTAGGCTGATGAGACAAGTAAAAGAAATTATGAAGCTTTTGGTGATATTCTTCTTTGGATGCGCGTACAAAACCAATATGTAAGTTTTTTTTAATTATCTATATGATTTTAGGAACAATATGGTTTTTGTCGATTTACTGGTATTGATAATCATCAAAAGTGTGTCATTTTTGCTGCTGGTTTGCTTTCCAAAGAAGATGTTGTTTGTATGAGTGTTGATCAGGTCTCATTTTATACACTTTTTCAAGGTTATTTAACCCTCTAAATCATGTAAATATCTTTAAAAAACGTGCTTAATCGTTTTTTTTTGTGTTTTTAGGACTTGCATAGCATTTGAAGAAAATATACGTGACTTAGGCTAATTTTGGGAAGAAACGGACGAGATTACAACTCTACACTAAATTTAATGAAGATAATTCATACAGTGGCTGGAGACGGCGTCATAAAACCATGCGCGGAGTCAGGATTTGCAAGCGACGGCGTCAAAGTTTTGGTGACGGCGTCAAGACTTAACCGACTTAATGAAACCCTAGAAGATTCGGCGGGGCGACAACGTCGCAACTTATAAGCGACGTCGTCGCGACCATTTTACTATACATATAAATTCAACATTTAGGGGTTTAGGGTGGAATTCGTGAGTCAACTTTAGGGTATAAATATTATCAGTTTTAGGTCGATTTTAGGGTTTTCAAACCCTCTTGTATCCAACTTAACTCCATGTTTTAATCAAGTGAAGATCTTTTAATCTTTCAATATGTCTTATTGTTTGGTTAATTATTGTTCTTCGCTTTTCTTTAACATGTAAGGCTAGATCTATCAGTGTTTGCTTATGATTGCATGAAACTTGATTTGTAATTCCTTTTAATATTGCTTCTTGTTGGTGGTGTGCGCGTTAGGCTCTAAAAAATTAGCTTCTTAATTGCTTGCGAAGACGTCTAGGGAAAAGTGATTGTGTAGAAAGGATACCATTGCAACAATCTTCATACTACCTTGTCCTAATATGGTTGGTCACCTTTTAAGTATTTTAATGCATGTAATGTACTCTTAGGGTCCTTGTAACAGTCTTCATACTACGTTACTTGTGCGTTGCCGTAACAGAATATTACATATACAACAGTTTGTGTAATTCGTTTATGAATTAGGAAATACTTACACATTACACCGCAAGTGTGACAAAGCAATAGGATTAGGAAGAGCAAATTAAGGAGTAATGCATGATTAAGTGAACACGTTTGCTTACCTATACGTGTTTCCACAATTAGTTTAGATTTAATTCAGTTTATTGGTTTAATTAGCTTAAAACAAAACCCCCTTCAAACCAGAGATTTTACCTGTTTTCATAAAATATAAAAATACAAAAACAATCTTCTTTCAACCCTTAGATCTTAGTTACATTTAATTCGAGACTTCACAAGCTATTCCCCTAGAGAATTATAACAACCCCCGAGTCTTGCATATATTACACTGCAACTATTAGGTACACTGCCTAAGGAGTTGTAAAAAATTTGTGTTACAACAACCGCACATCAAGTTTTTGGCGCTGTTGCATGGGAATAGTATAGGTTTCAAATTTTATTTAGCTTAGGTCTACTCACTTGATTATCAGAGCGTGCAGAAGTGTATCTTGAATGTTCATAGGTTTTTTCAATTCCTTGATCGATGCCTTGAATATATCCTTGAGCTTAGAGTATGAGCATGTGGCCTTGACGACACTAGAACTAAGGTGAACACCAACATCATTACCTACACGTATAGGTTAGAAAGAATAGAAGATATGGACGAATCATGTCTTTGTTATTTGTCAAAGTTCGGTAGAGTTAACCTCTAGTTCTGTGAGGAACGTTCCACAGTATAAATATTGTACATGTGATCAGGTAGATTCAATTTAGAAGAATCTTCCTAATGTGTGCTTAAACACACATCATTTTTATACCGGAAAACACTCTAAAACGGACTAATAACCATAAAATATGTGAAATTATATTGCAAATATGTTTGGTATGTGTTATTATGTCTTGCAGGTGCAAAGGATTGAAAACAAAGCAAAAACGGTAATTTTCAGATGAGTTTCGACGACGTTTTCACGTTTATCGAGATTCAAACAAACTCAAAAAAATTCCCCGAGCATTCCATTGGAAAGAGCACAAAATTACGAGTCTGACGGTACCTTCCTCGATTTTTGAACAGGTCCAAATAACTCTTAATGGACCGATCATTTTATATTTAACCCTTTGTTAATTATGAACCGGACCAAATCAATAATGGGTTAAAAGAATTTTGCATGCACATTATAATTGAAGCTATGCTTCAGCTTAGTTAGCACAGGGGAAACCCTTAAGCCACTAAGCCAGAGGTCTAGCGTTCGAATCCCAGGCATGCCTGGGTTGAGATATATATCTCAATTGCCACGTGGTACCACTCAAGTGTTGGCACGTGGCAACACGACCCGACCCGTTGACCTGAAACGTGGCTGACACGTCAACAATGACATGTTAGATAGACCCGACTTTCTGACACGTGGCGGCAGCTGTCCAATGATAGCCTGCCACGTGGCAGCTCTGACATGTCAGATTGTGTAGGTACGAGGTGTCATAAATGCTCAGGTGGCGGCTAATCATTGGTTGTACAAGGTGGCTGACCTATCAGGAGCTGACACGTGGACTAGAAGACAAGAAAGGGCAGTCTGGCAGGGATGAATCCTGATGCTTCTAGAGAGGAACAATCATTGGGTGCTAATCATTGGGGGGCACCGGATCCAAGGCTATGATTGGCTATGCGGGATCCAAAGTTTCTAGAAGACGGTTAATGATTAGTTGTTAGGGACGCGTGGCAGCAAATGGTTGACTCAAAAATGTGTATTATCGCTGGCAAACCGCGTATGAGTGAAATTACAGATCTACCCCTGCTCTCATTTGGGATATTTAATGGGCCTCACATTCACAGCTTTGATTCATTAGTTGTTAGGAAAAATTACACATAGTTTATTTTAGCTTATTGTTAGTAGTTTCTAGTATTGCTTATTGTAAAAGCTTTTTCAAGCTTATAAGTTTAGTTTTTTTGTATTGGAATATTAGCTTATAAATAAAGATAAAGGTTTGGTTTGAAATCACTTGAGCTTATTCTTTTTTTAATCCTCTTTTCCTTTTTACTTTTTCTAGCTTATTCGCTTATCACTTTTCTTTGTCTTATTCGAATACAAAAAGTGGTGCGACGAGTGCTTTTCACTCAGCTTATTTATAAGCTTTTGACACCTTCTTCTTCGAGAGCTATTTTTCTTCTTATTTCGTTTTACTTATTGTTTCACATAGCTTATTCGAGTAAGTTAGTTCCAATAAATAGTTTTGACATAGCTTATTTCATTTGGATCGATTGAGATTTGCTTATTTTGAATAAGTCAATCTTATAGCTTATTTCATATAGAATTAATTTAAAAGATTTCGAATAAGGTTATATAACTTATATCGTCTTGCTTAATTTATTTTTTCGAGTAGATCTATTAAGTTTTAACATAGCTTATTTCAATAAGCTATTAACTAGGTAAGTCATTTTCGTTTAAGATTTCTCAAAGCTTATTCGACTAAGCTTATCCAGGAGATTATTAATACTGGTTACTCGAATAAGCTATAGCTTAGCTTATTCTGAGTAGAACTTGTATTTTTTTGGATTGAATAAGCTATTCTTTAGCTTATTCGATTAGGGTCTTATAGATTTAGTTTGTTCTTATTGATCCAGCTTTAGAACTCCATAGCTTTTAGCTTATAGTTTTCGAAATATTTATTATTTCATATTTAAGCTAATTAGCTTATAGCTTATTCACATTGCTTAGTTGATCGAACCTTGTTTAAGTTTTGATTTTGATGGAATTTATTCTACCTCTTTGGCGTGAAGCTTAAGGGTTTTATAAGCTAATCTAATTTTTAATTTTAAAGCTTTTTATAAATTTTACTAAGCTTTTTAGTATATAAAGTTAACCACTTTATTACCTAATTAGCTAAATAAAATCTAATTAAGAAGTAATCTTAGTGTTTTACTTAGTTTATAAAATTAATTCGTTTTCATTGCTTCGACCGGGTTCTACTTTCTTTCCTTTTTAAATATTTAGTAGATTTAGTTTAATTTGTTTAAAATGATTATGATTGTTAATGCTAGTTTAGTTGTGATGATTAGTGAGTAATTTTATATATGCTTGTTAAGTGAGTAGTGATTAGTGAATAAAGTGTGAAAATAAAAAAGGATTGTTGATTAATAGTTTTCAGATTATTTAGATTTATGTTTTGGTTATTTAAACGGGCAAAAGCCGTAAGAATAATTAGACATTAATCTAGTAATTAATACCTAGATAAAAGATTATTTTCAAAATAAACCAACGTTGTGAGAAAATAGTTTATTAGACGGGGATTAATTCATCAATAAAAACTTACATTCACACTTAAGGAACTTTTCATCTCACTTGACAAGCATATTCGTTTTATATATATTTTAGATCTATTTGCTTAGTTTTATATTGCTTAGTTTTAATTTAGCTTATTAATATATTATTAGTATAAAACCAAACCAAAAATATTTGATAATCAAGCATCAAATTTAAGACATAAACGTAAATCTCTATTCATATCTCGCCATGAATTCGACTCCGGGAGGATAATTATTACTTTTCCTAAAGTAATTCTTATTTTTAACGGGAATATTATTACCGATACGTTTTACGACGAAATCAGTTTTTGATCCTTAATAGGGTTTCTGGCTGTACTAGCCTGTTCTCATTATCGGAACGTCCTAAAGCAGACACCACGATAAGAGTAAACCAGTTAGTTACTATCTTACTAATTGAGTCGTCAATGCATTCAGTGGACCAAAATCGATATCGAGTTATCATGAGCTTGATTTTTATAGAATCTCGCAAGTCACCTACCTCAGTGCTGTTTGATGTTGACACTAGCAGGATTTCCATTCGTCACTGTGAATACTAAAGAGTATCACTCTGAATGTGCTAGCAATTATCATGAGGATAATACGTATGACTCTTGTACAAGTTGTGTTCTTGATGATGAATAACAACTGTCCATGGAATTTGTGTCCTAATGAGATTTTTGATTGATCTCATTGGCTCTAGACTCTATAAGTGCACTTTTGTTATTTGGTGATCGGAGGCTAGAACGGACTGCCACCTTTTCAAGTTGTGTTCTTTTAAGAGAAGCCTGAGTAGATGGGAGGGTTGTGCCTTGCATCACTGGGTCTATGATGACTTGTCTTAAATATCAGAATCGTCATTGTGATTGCTGATAGATTATGCATTGACCCAGTTTCTGCCTAAGGTTATATGGAGGGCTTTGTTATTTACACCCTTTATCCTTACAATTCTTTTTCATTCCTCAACCCCTTCAATGTTAAACCAACGCCTTCTTATTATCACCATGTTAGGTTTGTTCCTGTGATAACACATGCCTTGGATAACATTTTTCCCGTTCTCACTTTACTCATTTTTTCAATCATATGTAAGGACTTCTACTCTATCTATTGGAGTGTCCCTGGGTAGATCCCTCTGGTTCTGGCTGAATCATGGAACAAAATACCTAATCTTAACCGCCTTATATCTCCTTGAGAATCATCACTTGGCTGGTCTTTGGGTATTGTCACCGGATCGATAAAACCATTAAAAAAACAATCAAGATGTTTGAGAAATTGTTTGAATGCATCTTGAAAGTTTTCAATTTCACCAAAAGCTCCCCCTACACATATGCATCATATTATAAAAGAGATTTGCACATGCGAGTTCGATAATGCACTTATATTCAAAAGATCTTATCCGAATTAAGCTTTATTGATTAAATTATAATCACTATTCTCCCCCTCAAAATTTGCATATGTGTTTGTAATTTTTGATTTAACAAGTGAATTAAAATACAAGTTAATGTATGTTGATCCACTTGTAGATTGAACGATCATTGGGAAAATAGGTGTTGCATGTCAAATGAACCACTTGTAGATAACTTTTGAGATTCATGCTCCCCCTAAAAATAGATTAGAATGAAATTTAGGAGTCGAAGTTTGTTGAGCATAAATTTTTTTTTAAACTTATAAATATTTCTTTTGAAAAATCTTGAGGAAATTGTGCTCAACGGGAAAAGATATGAAATTTATTTGATTAAAAATCATTTTCCTTTTGCTTTTCTTGAGCATTCAGAACTTTGAATGTTTGTATGACTTGCTCAAGACTGAGAAGATGTGAACTTCACGTTGTTAAGGAATAATGTACATAAATGAACATTTTCCTTTCTTTGAAAAACTGAGTTCTAAGTTGACATTTACTTAGAAGTCGTATGTTTTGAGCATACTTTTGAAAAGTCTTTGATAAGGATGCTCGAAAACTAGAAGATTTCTCTTCTTTTGAAGATAAAGTGCACTGAAGCGTACACTTTTCTTTTCTTTAAAATCGAGTTCTGATAAGAGGTAATTAGAAGTCATAGAAAATTTAGAGAAAACATGTTTTATAACATTTTAGAAACTCTCGCTTAAACTTTATTTACAATCCCATGTCATTATTAAACGACATTTCTTGGGACGTATATATTATCAATTTATGAGAGACATGTCGGATTAGATTATTTTTTGTATTTTTGAAGTTTTTCGATTTTGTATTTTGCTTTTATAGGTTTTATAATTTTATATTTTGCTTTTCTGATAAATATATACAAGAAATTACTGTGATTTTGCAAGCGTTTAAGCTCCTATAGAGACAAACTGCGCATACCAAGGAGACGAACCAAATAACTAAATCTTTCCACGGGAAGGGCTTTGGTGAAAATGTCGGCCAATTGGTAATCATTCTTGACAAAATACAGTTTAATTGTACCCTTTTCTACGTGTTCCTTGATGAAATGGTATCGGACAACGATGTGTTTGGTTCTTGAGTGTTGGGACTGGGTAGCAGGATATGGCTATGGCTGATTTGGAATCATAATAGATAGGAATCTTGTTAAAGTGAAAGCCATAATCCGTTAACTGTGTCCTCATCCAAAGAACTTGGGCACAACAAGAGGATAGAGACACATATTCTGCCTCCGCGGCTGACAGCGCTGTACAATCTTGATTTTTTGAGGACCAGCTCACCAGCTTTTTGCCTAAGAATTGAGTTTCGCCGGAAGTACTCTTGAAGGAGTCATGACATCCGGCATGATCTGCTACTGAGAATCCAGTCAATTCAAAACCAGAATCCTTCGTATACTAGAGACCCATATTGATGGTTCCTCGAAGATAACAAAAGATCCTTTTAACCTCCTTGAGGTGCTTCTCGGTTGGCTGAGCCTGGTACCTAGCACATAAACAAGTAGCATGTACAATGTTCGGTCTTCTTAACGTAAGATACATTAGGGCACCTATCATGCTTTGATATTTTGTTGCATCGACTGGAGTCCCATTCTTGTCAAGATCAAGCTTGTTTTTGGTCTCCATTAGGGTACCAATAAGATCACAAATTTCCATTCCATATTTTTTTCAGGATTTCTAGCACGTAGTAGGACTGGTTTATGAAAATTCCACGAGGGGATTGGTTAACTTGTAAACCAAGGAAAAACATCATTTCCCGTATCATTGACATTTTAAAGCTGCTTTTTATAAGGTCAGCAAATAATTGGGTATACCTAGGGTTTGTAGAACCAAAGATAATATCATCTACATAGACCTGTACCACTAAGATGTCGTTGTCGAAACGTCTTGTAAATAGGGTTGGATCAACGGTTCCTTTGATGAAGTGATTATGTAGGAGAAACTTTAACAATTTATCGTACCATGCCCTCAGTGCCTGCTTTAACCCATAAAGTGCCTTCTTCGGCTTGTAAACATGACTTGGATGATCAACATCTATGAAACCTTCAGGTTGACACACGTATACATCTTCCTTTAACGAACCATGCAAGAAAGAAGTTTTCATGTCCATTTGGAATACGATGAATGATTTGTGTGCAGCGTGAGCCAAAAATATCCTGATAGCTTCCACCCTAGCAACTGGAGAGAAGGATTCTTACAAATCTATTCATTCCTCTTGACGGTACCCTCTCACAAGCAGACATGTTTTGTTTCTTATGACCGTGTTTTCTTCATCGAGCCTGTTTTTTAATAGCCATTTCAGAGTAACGGGTTTTACGTTGTCCGGTAGAGGAACTAACTCCCATACATCAAGCCGTTTTGTTGATAGAAATAATGCATAAAAACATTA